>JAULKQ010000676.1:0-66127 GCA_032356285.1 Smithsoniella earleae
ACGACCTTGGGCGGATCTTCGCCGCGCTCCAGCGTGCCGAAGTAGCTGGTGATCAGCTCCTTCGCCTCCGCCGGATCAAAGTCACCGACGACGATGCCGACGAGATTGTTCGGTCGGTAGTAAATGTCGTAGAAGCGCTCCGCCTCCTCGCGCGTGTACGAGTTCAGGTCGGACGTCCAGCCGATGACCGGAGTTCCATAGGGCGAGCTCATCCAGAACATCGAGTTGAGCTGCTCCTGAAACTTGCCCGTCGGCGTGGAATCCGTGCGAAGTCGTCGCTCTTCATGAACAACATCGCGCTCTGAGTAGAACTCGCGGAACGTCGAGTTCGCAAGACGATCCGACTCCATCCACGCCCAGAGCTCCAGCTTGTTGCTCGGAACCGTGATGAAGTAGAACGTCAGGTCATAGGACGTAAAGGCGTTCATGCCTGAGGCGCCCAGATTCGTGTAGACGCGATCAAACTCATCCTTGACGATCGTCTCGCGCTGATCGGCCGTCACCTGCGCCATCTCGGCGCGAATCTCGGCCATCTGCGGCGTGTCGTTCTTGGCGTCCCACGGATCATCGATCTCGCCGCTTCTCCAGCGGTCGTACTGCTCACCAAGCTGAAGCTCAAGCAGCTCGGCGCGAAGCTCGGCCAGCTTCTCGCGCGACGCGCGATCGGCGGCCTCGTCGGACGTGCCGATCGTGTCCGTGCCCTTGAACATCATGTGCTCGAAGAAGTGGCTGATCCCGGTGATGCCCGGACGCTCGTTCACCGAGCCGACGCGAGCCATCCAGCCCGCGGCGATGTTGTTTGGCTGATCCGTACGCGGCACGAGCAGGAACTCCATGCCGTTGTCGAGTGTGAAGGACTCGACGTCGACCTGCTGGGCCATCGTCGAGGACGCCAGCCCCAGGGCAAGCGTCGATACGAGCATCCGTCGCAACATGAGAGACTCTCCGTAGAAATCGATCGTGTACTGGTTCGAAAGCGATCTTAGCGGCGACGATCGTGGCCGATCGGAAGCTGCCCCGGCCAGCCGCCTGAAGCCCCCACGACGCCGGAATCCGACGTTCGATCGCCCCCTGAGTATTCCTACCGGACGGTCGCTCCGAGGCCGCTGCGCTGAGATCGCATTTTTTCGATCTTCCGGGTCGCCTGTCGCCGACATTCGTCCATCTTGCATTGATCGGCGGGGCGGCCAACAATGCCCGGCCAGCACACGGCCGTGTACCCAAGTGGTCTAAGGGGACGGATTGCAAATCCGTTATTCGCGGGTTCGAATCCCGCCGCGGCCTTTTTCAGGATCCACCAGATTGATCCTGCTCGCCCCCCGCTGCGTCAACGACGCGCGCGATGACCCCGGCCGACTCCTCCAGAGCCTGGGTGCGGTAGGCCCCGAAATGTGACGCCACGCGATGGAACTCGCTGACGAATCCATCGCGATCGCCGGAGCGCACGATCTTCGCAATGTGCGCGACCGCACCCTCCAGCGCATCGACGACCTCGGCGCTTCTCGGATTTCGAAGGCCGATGTCTGCGTACAGGCCGGGATCCTGAGCGAACAGCCGCCCCGCCATCATCAGTTCCAGACGATAAATCGGGCTGGACAGGCGCAGCGTCTCCATCACATCCGCATCGAGATCGGCCAGAGCGCTTCCGAACGCCATCGTCGACACATGACGCAGCACCTGCAGGATCGCCATGGCGCGATCGTGTGACGCCGGATCCATCTGCACCGTCCGCGCGCCCTGCGCTTCATAGAACAGTCGAATCCATTCCAACCAGCGCTGGCCGCGGCCCGGCGTCAGGATCACAAGCTGATCCTTCAACGAGGAAAGTCCGGGGCCGAACATCGGATGCGTGCCGACGACCTCGCACACGCTGTCCGTGAGCATCGCGTCGAGCGGCCCTTCCTTGAGACTCGTCACGTCCATCAGGCACGCGTCGTCACGAACCAGCGGCGCCAGCTCGCGAATCACACGCTCCGTCTCCTGAATGGGCACGGCGATCATCACAAGATCGCCTTTCGCCGCCGCATCCTGATTGCTCAGCGGCGTATGCACATCAGCAATCAGGGTGTCGCATCCCGCAGACGCAAACGACTCGGCCAGCATGCCGCCCATGGCGCCGCGCCCGCCGATGACTGCGACCGTCGGTTGCTGCGGCAGATCTGCATGTGCGTTCGATTTCGTCATGGGCGCTTCGATTCGATCCGTGGTGTGTCATCGACCGAGCGAGCGCAGGTCTGCCCGCATTCCTGCTTCGAAGCGGCAAAAAAGAGATCGGCCCCCCGCCGCAACGCAGGGGGCCGATCTTTATTCATGCATCCCGCCGAAGCGGGACAAGTTCTGTTGTCAGTCGATTCCGACGTAGTCAATCACGCATCAGGCCAAACCCGGATCGTGCGGACGTCAGTTCGCATGGGCAAGCCATCTGCCTGGAATGCGCCGTTCGACTGTCTTCTTCGCGAACGACTCAGGCGTTGCGACGACGACGGGCGGCCAGAAGGCCGGCGCCGGCGAGGCACGCGATTGAACCGGGCGCCGGGACCCACTGGTGGGTGCCGGGCGTGGTCAGCGACAGAATGAGGGGAGCCTCTGTGAGGTCGTCGCCGGTCTCGAGCGAGTTGACGCCGCCATTGAACCATTCGGAGTTGTCAAAGACACCGCCGTTGGGCTGATAGCTGGCCTTGTTGCGATACGCATAGCCGTCGAGGTACTCCCAGGCGGAGCCGGTGCCATCGACGCCATCTTCACCGTGGATGTCGATGATTCCGGCGCTGGTGCCGGCGCTCGACGAGGTGAGGATGTAGCGATCGTCGCCATTGCTGAAGAACGCGCTGGTGTAGAGGTCCGCAGAGAACCCGTAAAGGCCCTCGAACTGGGCGACGCCATCGTTGCCCTCCGACTGGATGACGTAGGACTGACCGGGATTGATCGTGACGCCCGTCAGATCCACATCGACGTTGTAGTCGGTGTTGGCGTTCGACTGCACGATGATGCCGCCGTCGGTAAACGTGTAGGCAGCCGTGCTGGTGTTGGTGATCTCGACGTACTTCGGATTACCACCCGGAAGTGTCGCGTCGACAACCTCGGAAATGATGAGACCGCCGTCAGCGAGCGGGGTGCTGCTCGTTGCGAGGGCCATGCCGGCGCACGCGGTGAGCGTGGCGGCTGCAGTGAAAGCAAGACGCATTTCTTTCCTCCATGTCACTCCGAGTGATGGGGTGACGTGTCCTCCCTCGGGCGACGCCACTCGGATGCGCTGCCCAGGACGCAAGTTGACTTTCCGGCGGAGAGTCTCCGACCGAAGTGTTTGTCTTCCTTTAGTGCAACATAAAGTCGCAGGTAAGATGCTACACCCGGGCGACCCCGGCGTGGTACAAAAAAGTACTGGAAAACAGGGCTGGAAGCCCCGGCAATACGCTCCAGAGAGCACAGAGGCCCAATCACAGGCGGCCACGCCACTTTCCCCGGCGACGACAAAACAAGGTGACACAACACATTATGTGGAGACGAGTCTGATGCCCCAGAGCCGCTCGAACGACTTCCGAACGCCCGGACGAAGGCGCCATAGCCGCCTTTTTCCTGCCATCACAATCCTCGCAGGCCTTGTTCTGGCCCCTGCGGCCGGCGCAGAGCCTGAAATTCGCCTCGATGGCGATGGGGGCGAGTGGCCGCAGGACATGTCAGCCTACGCCGATGGCCAGCATCTCTATCTGCGTCTGAGCTGGCCTGACATGCTCACACTGCAGGCGGCGCCTCGAACCACCGCCATCCTGCTCGATATCGACGCCGACGCCGACACCGGGCTCGCCAACCCCATGGCCGGCCTGCTGCCTCCCGGCGCCGAGCCGATGGGCATCGATCTGGCCGTCTTCCTTTCGCCACCTGATGACCGTCCCGGCCGCGCAGGTCTGGGCAATGGCGCCCGCATTGATGTCTTCGATGATTCCGGCGCGCCGACGAAAGTCTCGCATGCGGATGTCGGATTCATGTTCCTGCCGACCTACGCAGCGCCGACCACGGAAGTGCGCTTCTCGCGCGATGTGCGCAATGGCCTGCCGATCGCTGACGCATTCAAGTCTGCAGGCGCGATGCGCGGCACAGTGATTCAGGTGGACGAACACGGCAAGCGCATCGGCGCAGCGCAGATGCTCGCATGCTCGATGCCCGCCTATTCACCGGCCGCAACGCATGCCGGCGCAACGATTCCGAAAAAGCCCGCCGAATCCGTGCGCATCATTTCTTGGAATGTGCTGTGGGGCTCGCCGATGCGCTCTCCCGGCCAGTTTTCCCGTGTTTTGAAGGCTCTTGATCCCGATGTCGTCCTGATTCAGGAATGGGACAACCGTCAGTCACACGAAGAAAAGATGACTGCGGAGATGCGCACGGAGTGGTTCAGGCGCCATATGCCGGGGAACCAGGAATGGGTCGTCATGGACAGCGAACAGCGCGGCGTCGCGATTGCGTCGCGGCATCCACTCACGCGTCTTGAACTTGACGACCTGAACATGCAGATCACCAGCGAATCCGGCGCGCTGCTCGAGCGCACGCCTCGATTCCTCAGCGCCATTGCCACGACGCCTCACGGCGACATCATCCTCGCCAGCATGCATCTCAAGTGCTGCGGCGCCCTCGGCGACTGGGCGGATCAGACGCGCATCGCCGAAGCCCTTTCAATCAATCTCGCGCTTCGCCGCGCGATTCGTGATCACCCGGAAGCCGCCTGCGTCATCGCCGGCGACATGAATCTGGTCGGCTCGCGTATTCCGCTGGAGACGCTGGGGGCAGGGCTGGACACCTTCGGCGTGGCGCTGCAGATCGCCGATCCGGACATCCTCGGCGACCCCTCCACCCACACATGGAAGGATCCGCGATCCCGTTTCACCCCGGGAAGGCTGGACTACGTTCTCTCGGCAGCCAGCAAGGCCCAGATTCTCCAGACTTTCATCCTCGACAGCGCCCGGCTCTCCAAGGCGGCGCTGGACGCCTCCGGCATGAAGGAAGGAGACACGTCGGCCTCCGATCACCTCCCGGTCGTCGTGGATATCAGGCTCAAAGGGGCTTCCTGAACGGTCTTTGCGACAACTTGACCGACTCTTCACCGCGACACCACAGGCGAACAGATAGAACGCCGCATCCACACAAAAAATGCGGCTCTCGACCCGGAATCGGGTATTGTTAAGACGGAATTCTTGACTGAACAGACGACGCGAAACCAAGGGCCACGCCAAGTGAATGGAAATCCGCGGCTCGAGCCGCTTGTAGACTTCGATGAACAGGACATCGCTCAAGGAGGACGGAAGTCTGGGAACAAGGGACCGGGACTCCGAGATCGGTTTGCTGATGCTCTGAGCAGTGGCGGCGTGCGATACGTCGCGCTCACTGTCATGGCGGTGGTGATCGCTTTCGGCGCCTGGAGATTCTGGAAGGCCGTCGGGCCTGAGCCGGAGGTGTATCCGAAGATCCGCGTGATGGATTCGGAGTCCGGTGAACTGCGATGGGTCGAACTGAGCGGCGACAAAAGGATGCCGTATCGCAATCCAAAGTCCGGAGAAAACACCCTTTACCCCATAGAGTATTGCTTCGACAACGCATGCGGCCCCGCAGGCGGCACACCGGTGATTTTGAACTCTTACCTGGGAGTTTCAGAGCCGACCACGTGCACGCATTGTGGAGCGCCGGTTCGAGGCCATAACCCGCGCCCGGAAGAGTACGTCGGTGTCATTCCAGCGGACCAACAGGAATAGGTCAGGCATCATGAACGGCTATCAAACACATCACGGAAGAACGAGATCAGCGCGCCACATGGACGGCGCATTCACGCTGGTCGAGTTGCTTGTTGTCATCTCCATCATCGCGCTTCTGCTGGGATTGCTCGCGCCGGCGCTTGCCAGCGCCCGAGGCGCCGCCCGCATGAGCGTGAGCATGAACAACCTCCGCCAACTCGGCCTCTCGAGCCATGCGTACACGACGGAGAACAAGGGCGAGTTGCTCGGAGCGCCGGGTTCTTCCGCCAAGCGTCTGCTCAATGATCCCATCGCCGCCGGCGGTGGCGAGGCCATTGACGCCAAGGGCGAAGCGACGCAGCCCTTTGACTGGGCCGGCCCCCTGGCATTCGGCGGCTACTTCGGCGATGTCGGCTACTCGCACAAGCGCGACGAGCGATTCGCCATCCTCAATGGCGTTGGCCAGTCTGAAACGCTCGGCGGCGGTGGAGGCGGCCTCGGCGTTTTCTCAAATCCGGCCAATCGACTGATCTCCTACCCCTATCTCGACTCCGTTCGTTTCAATGGCGTCGCAGGCACGGCGTTCCAGCCTCAGCAGGCGATGAGCTATCTCACCGCTCGCGAGTTCCTCTGGGATGGCTACCACCAGGATGGCTATCGACCGAGCTGGGCGCGATCCGAGTTCTGGGGCGGCCCAGGCACACTCACCATGACATCTGCAGTCGCCGGAGACCTCGCACTTCCCGGCGGCAATCAGGGTGACGGCTACAGCCCGCGCATCGAGCGCGTCGGCTCCACCACTTCAAACAAGATCTATATGGCCGAAGGCGTTCGCTATCAGGCCGTGGACATCGACGCTGTCGACCATGATGTCAGCGTCAGCGGAACGTTCGGCGGCGCCTTCTCAGATACCGGCGCCTGGAACGTTCGATACACCAGAGCGTATGCGTTCGGATTCATGCGCAACGGGCAGGAAATGATGCGCAACAGCTTCGCGCATGGCGGCAAGACGGGCGAGCCGAAGGGCAACGTCTGCTTCTATGACGCCCACGTGGAACTCCTGGGCTCCACGGAGGTTCGAAAGCCCGAGCTCTGGATGCCTTCCGGCTCCGGCGTGAAGCTTGCCGCCATCTGGGAGGACATCCGAGATCGTTACCAGGACCTGCCGCAGTCCGGATCCCTCGCAGGATTCGGGTTCGGCTACGTCACGATGCCTTGAGATTGATCATCCGGCGTCCTTGACGTCCGGATGCTTTCATAGATTGACCCCTTAAGCGGCGCAATGGCGCCGCAAAACTACAACGTCTGACGCTCGAGTCGTAGTCGGAGGGACCGCGGCTCGATCCCGGGAGAGGCAAAGGAGAGTTCGTATGGAGAAGAGAGGGAGCTTCGCAGCGATCACGTGCGCTGGCATCATGGCCTTTAGTGGGGCCGCCTACGCACAGGACAGTATTTCCGTCAACCCAGACGGCGGCAATGGCCTGCCGGGCGATGCATTCAGCCCATGGTCGACGGATGGTCAGTGCGCGGCTTACGTGCTCGACCTCGTCCCGCTGACATCATCCAAGGGCACCGTCTTCGGCACGGGCCCCATCATTAAGTCGTCCAGAGCGTCGAGTTCATTCTTCGGCAGCCTGACGTCTGCTCAGAGCATCAGCAATACGACGATCTTCGGGCAGCCGCCCGCATCGAGTTCGTATTCGCTCTGGACCGGTCAGGGCTTCGGCGTCAACACCTTCGGCATGATGCCCCCGAACCTCGCGGGCTCCTCCGTCGAGCCGGGCGCAGCGGTCACGGCGCAGTTCAGCGTCGCCATGTCCGAGTTCGCCACCGCCGATGACGGCACGAATCACAACGGCCTCAACGGCGCCATCGTGAACTTTGATCCCGCCGAGGATCAGCGTCTCTACGTCACCCGCATCAACATCGCCACCGGTGATGAGGATGGCATGGGCATGGACGATGACGCCGGCGTCGGATTCGGCTCCGTTGACGCAGCGGGCAACGCCTACCTGCGCAGCGACAACTTCATGACCAGCGGCACAGACATGATCATGGGGAACAACATCTTCCGCGTGAACATGGCCGCTCGCGACTGCGACCTGGTCAACGCCCTCGGCGAGTCAGGCGTCGGCGATGCCGGCGCCACCGAGCGCGTCATCAACAACTTCGGCGATGTCGCCGTCGTTCCGGCCCACGTGCCGACCGATCTTTCGACGGGCAATCGTCCGATCGCCGCAACGACGAACTTCAGCGCCGGATACATGTACGAGTCATCCGCGGGCGTCATCACCACCGATGCTTCCGGCTATCGCCCGGGAACGACTGACACGCGCGGCATTTCGTCCTTCAGCCAGACCGTCATCTACCCCGGCTCTGTCGGCACGATGGGTCTGATGACCAAGAGCGCTGCCGGCGGCGGCGCCACTGACACGATGTCCATCTGGGGCGTCGATGGCAATGGCGCACCGGTCGATGGCGATCCGCTCACGCTTCCCGCAGTCGTCTCCGACAACTGCCCGGACGAGTCCTTCGACGCGGTCGGCTATGTGTTTGATGGCTATCGCGGCGGTATCCCCTTCAATGGCGGCAATGGTCACGTCGCCGTCGGCATGGATCGCGATGGCAACGGCCTCGCCGCCTGCACTTCGTACCTCGCCGGTGAAGCGGCCAATCCCTTCCAGTCGATCGCCGTCGCTCGTTTCGACCCGGCTGATCCGGCTGGCACCGCAACGTGGGCGCTCGCTGCGTGGATTGATCCCACCATGCCGCCGGACGTCGGTGGCAAGGCCATTTGCAACTCGGAGGGCGAGCAGATCGGTCGCCTCGGCGCGATCTTCGAGCTGACCGGCGGCACGCCGCAGGGTCCCTCGATGTCCTCTCCCGCAATCGATGCGGCCGGCAACGTCTGGTTCATGGGCGTCGTCGCCTTCGAAGTCGTCCCGGCGATGGGCGAGCCCTTCGAGACGTTCGACATCTGCCTGCTTCGCGCCATCTATGACGAAGTGAACTTCTGCTACGAGCTCGAAGTCGTGCTCTGTGCGGGTGACCGTTTCGTCGGCGCCAACTCCAACACCGAATACCAGATGCAGTTCTTCAATCTGGCGAACAACGCCGGCGGCCTGTCCTCCGGCGCGTTCTTCTCGATGAACCTCAACCAGTCCACGTGGAATGGCGCGGATCTGGCCGAGATCTCCAACGACGATTCGCAGACCCTTGGCGGCGTCGTGGTCGCGGTTGACATGGTCTACGACGTCGACGGCGACGGCGACTTCGACGATCCGACGTCCGGCTCCCCGGGCGCCGATCCGTCCAGCCCCGACGAGTCGTACAACGTGCTGATGTTCATCGGCGGTGTGTCCGCGAGCAATCCCTGCCCGTGGGATCTCGATGGTGACGGCAATGTCGGCGCGGCCGACCTGGCTGAACTCCTCGGATTCTGGGGACAGATGGGTGTGCCGGCTGACTTCTTCGGCAACGGCGTCGGCGCTGACGATCTGGCCGAGCTGATCGGCCGCTGGGGCCCCTGCCCGTAACCCTTTGACTGATTCAGGGCTTCTCAATCGCAGAGAATCCCTGTTCAAGCCTCTTTTTTGGCGCCTTCTGATCGACAGGTCGGAAGGCGCCTTTTATTGTTAAGCATCCTGGCGCCTCGAAAAACCCAGATAGGACGAGAGAACGATGAAGAGCTACGCCATCGGCGCGGCTGCGATGTTGATCGCCGCAGCGCCCGCAACAGCCCAGTGGGATCCCGCCAACGCGCAGTGGGGCAAATCCGACCCGACGGACATCCGCGTCATGACGTGGAACGTCCAGGACGGCATCGCCACCAGCGAGAACAAGACGGAGAATCTCAACAGCTGGACGGCGCTCGCTCACATCATCGCCGGCATGAAGCCGGACATCCTGATCCTTCAGGAGACGGGCGACAATGGCTGCGCCGGCTGCGTCGACACCGTCGCGGAGCTTGAGAATCTCATCAACCTAATGATGGAAGGCGGCCCCGATCCTTATCTCGGCGGTCAGGTCACGGCATTCGTGCAGTCATATGACCCGTCCTTTGACATGGATCACATCTTCGTCAGCACCGCCAACGATGGCTACAACCGAAACATCATCGTCAGCCGCTTTCCCTTCGCGGATATCAACGGCGACAACACTTCGCAGGTCAGCGATCTTCCCTTCTTCTTCGGTGACCTCTACGCGCCGGGCGGCAATGGAGGCATTCGCGGCTTTCAGTTCGCGGAGATCGATCTTCCGGACGAGATCTACGCCGGCGATCTGGTGATCGGCAATGCGCATCTCAAGGCAGGCGGTTCATCTTCTGATCGCGCCGATCGACTCGAAGCTGCGCAGAACGTCGTCTACTACATCGACTACTTCCTCTACGGCGCCGGCACGGGCACGCCGGATCCCAACAGCAAGTTCTTTGCGACGCTCCCGACGGAGGTTCTTGACGAGTTCACGCCGGTCATCGCCGGCGGCGACTGGAATGAAGACGAGGCCACCAACGGCCGCAAGGGGCCTGCCGCATGGCTGACGCAGGCGCAGGACACGCCGGGCTCGGATGGACCTGATCGCGATCGCACGGACGCCGTGTACGACGATGCGCGCGAGTTCTTCACGAATGATGAAGACACGCGCGGCAGCAGCAAGCTCGACTACATCTCATGGAGCAACAGCATCGCTACGCTGCGCAGATCCTTCATCTTCGATAGCGGCGTCACGCCCAATCAGTCGATGCCGCCGGAAGTCGATTCGTATCCCTTCGGTGGCGGACTGGCCAGCAACAGCGCATCGGATCACCTGCCGGTCATTGCCGACTTCATCCTTCCGCTGGCGCCGGAAGAACCATGCCCGTGGGATACGAATGGCGACGGCGCGGTTGGCGCAGTCGATCTTGCCATGCTGGTTGGGTTCTGGGGCCAGTGCGACGTGGCGCCGGACTTCTTCGATGACTGCGTGGGCGCTGATGATCTGGCCGAACTCGTCGGCCGCTGGGGCCCCTGCCCGTAAGCACGAACGACCGTACGACAACCTGCAAGTCTGATGGCCCATCTTGACCTGCGCCCTCGCGCGATGGGTATCACTCCCGCCAGGCCTTGCCGCACATGTGGGTTCCAGTTCGCCTCGCGCGTTTTCGCGCCAGGATGACTCTCGCCAATAATCATCGCGCCTGCGACTGCGCATCGAGTGAGGCGGCCTGATCTCAGCGGACAAGTTTTACATTGCTACGAGCGTACGCTCACAGTTCATCAACATCGACGCCTCCAGACATGAGATGAATGTGAACGGCATGTTCAGCCGCGCGCACAATCATGGCCGCACCGAATGTTCGCTGCGCGAGCGCACATGCGCTCGACTCCTGCAAATCGAGCAGGAATCGAAGCGCATCGCCTGTGTGCGCGCCGTTCGCAAGGGCGAATCAACGGATCGCCTGCGTTTACGACGCGCACATCGGACTCATGCGCCACACTGACATCTGTGTTTGATGTGAATATCTGGCGCGGTCCTGCGCGCTCGCAGGATTCGGTTTCGGATACGTGACGATGCCGTGAGATCGTTCATCCGTCGAACAAACCGCGCAGATGCGTGCATAGATTGAACTCGCAATCGGCGCACGCGCGCCGTGATTCACAATGTCTGTCGCTCGAGCCGCTGTCAAAGAGACCGCGCCTCGATCCGGGAGAGGCAAAGGAGAGTTCGCATGGATAAGAGAGGGACCTTCGCAGCATGCGCCTGCGCTGGCATCATGGCGTTCTGTGGCGCCGCTTACGCACAGGACAGCGTTTCGGTCAATCCCGATGGCGGCAACGGCCTGCCGGGCGATGCATTCAGCCCGTGGGCGACGGATGGTCAGTGCGCGTCTTACGTGCTTGATCTCGTCCCGCTGATGTCGTCCAAGGGCACCGTCTTCGGCACTGGCCCCATCATCAAGTCATCCAAGGCGTCCGACTCATTCTTCGGCAGCCTGACGTCCGCTCACAGCATCAGCAACACAACCATCGTCAACGTTCCGCCGGCGTCCGCCTCCTACTCGCTCTGGGCGGGCCAGGGCTTCGGTGTCAATACGTTCGGCATGACGCCTCCCAACGTCGCGGGCAGCGCCGTTCAGCCGGGCACGGCCCTCACGTCGCAGTTCAGCGTCGCGATGTCCGAGTTCGCCACGGCCAACGACGGCACGAGCCACAACGGCGTCAATGGCGCCATCGTCAACTTTGATCCGAGTGACGATCAGCGCCTCTACGTCACCCGCGTCAACATCGCCACGGGTGATGAGGATGGCATGGGCGGCAACGACGACGCCAGCTTCGGCTTCGGATCCGTCGACGCCGCTGGCCACGCCTACATTCGCTCCGACGCCTTCGGCACGGGCGGCTCCGATGGCGTCCTCGGCAACAACATCTACCGCGTCGACATGGCCGCTCGTGATTGCAATCTGGTCAACGCGATCGGCCAGTCGGGCGCCGGCGACGCCGCCGCCACCGATCGCGTCATCAACAACTTCGGCGACGTCGCCCTTACTCCGTCCCACATCCCGAGCGATCTGTCGTCCGGCAATCGCCCGATCGTCGCGACGACCAACTTCAGCGCCGGTTACATGTACGAGTCGTCAGCGGGCGTCATCACCACCGACGCTTCCAGCTACCGCCCGGGAACATCTGACACCCGCGGCACGCCGTCATTCAGCCAGACCCTCATCTATCCCGACACCGTCGGCACGATGGGTCTCATGACCAAGAGCGCTGCCGGCGGCGGCGCCACTGACACGATGTCCATCTGGGGCGTCGATGGCAACGGCGCGCCGGTTGATGGCGATCCGCTCACCCTCCCCTCCGTCGTCTCCGACAACTGCCCGGATGAGGACTTTGACGCGGTCGGCTATGTGTTTGACGGCTATCGCGGCCAGATCGCTTTCCGTGGCGGCAATGGCCACGTCGCAGTCGGCAAGGATCGCGATGGCAACGGCCTCGCGGCGTGCACCGCGTACCTCGCCGGTGAAGCGGCCAATCCCTTCCAGTCGATCGCGGTCGCTCGCTTCGACCCGGCTGACCCGGAAGGCACGGCCGAGTGGACCCTCGCTGCGTGGCTCGATCCCACCATGCCCCCGAACGTCGGTGGCAAGGCCATCTGCAACGCCGAGGGCGAGCAGATCGGTCGCCTCGCCGCGATCTTCGAACTGACCGGCGGCTCGCCGCAGGGTCCCTCGATGTCTGCTCCCGCGATTGATGCGGCTGGCAACGTCTGGTTCGTGGGCGTCGTCGCCTTCGAGATCGTTCCCGACATGGGCGAGCCCTTCGAGACGTTCGACGTCTGCCTGCTTCGCGCCATCTACGACGAAGTGAACTTCTGCTACGAGCTCGAAGTTGTGCTCTGCGCGGGCGACACCTTTGTCGGCGCCAACAGCAACACCGAGTATCAGATGCACTTCTTCAATCTCGCGAACAACGCAGGCGGCCTGTCCTCCGGCGCCTTCTTCTCGATGAATGTCAATCAGTCCACCTGGAACGGCGCCGATCTGGCCGAGCTTTCCAACGACGATTCGCAGACCCTCGGCGGCATCGTGATTGCGGTTGACATGGTCTACGACGTCGACGGCGACGGCGACTTTGACGATCCCACCTCCGGCTCCGCCGGCGCGGATCCCTCCAGCCTCGACGAGTCGTACAACGTGCTGATGTTCATCGGCGGCGTGACCCCTGACAATCCCTGCCCGTGGGATCTCGATGGCGACGGCTCGGTCGGCTCTGCTGACCTTGCGGAGCTCGTCGGATTCTGGGGACAGTCGGGTGTGCCGGCTGACTTCTTCGGCAACGGCGTCGGCGCTGACGATCTGGCCGAGCTGATCGGCCGCTGGGGTCCCTGCCCGTAATCTCCTGGCGAAGCTCCTTGGACTCACATGAAGTGAGATCCTCTGGACGTTGAGCATGTTCCGCGCCTTCCGATCGAAAGGTCGGAAGGCGTCTTTGATGATCGAGACACCCGACGCCTCGAAAACTCAGGACAAGACGAAAGAATGATGAAAAGCCACGCCCTTGCTGCGACCGCGGCCGCGATGATGATCGCTGCCACACCCGCCAACGCGCAGTGGGATCCCGCAAACGCACAGTGGGGCAAGTCCGATCCAACGGATATCCGCGTCATGACGTGGAACGTGCAGGATGGCATCGCCTCCGGCGAGACGAAGACGGAGAATCTCAACAGCTGGACCGCCATCGCGCACATCATCGCCGGCATGAAACCTGACATCCTGATCCTTCAGGAGACTGGCGACAATGGATGCGCAGGCTGTGTCGACAACGTGGCCGAGTTAAACACGCTCAAGCAGTTGCTTTTTGCAGGCGGCGCGGACCCGTTCCTCGGCGGACAGGTGACGGCGTTCGTGCAGGCGTACGCGCCGGGATTCGATCTGGAGCACGTGTTCGTCAGCACGGTTTCCGATGGCTACAACCGCAACATCATCATCAGTCGCTTTCCATTCGCCGACATCAATGGCGACGGCGTTTCAAAGATGGCCGACCTGCCGCTCTTTTTCGGCGATGCTTACGCGCCGGGCGGAGGCGGCGGCATCCGAGGATTCGCCTTCGCCGAGATCGACCTGCCCGACGAGATGTACATCGGAGATCTCGTCATCGGCAATGCGCATCTCAAGGCGGGAAGCGCTTCGTCAGATCGCGCCGATCGACTCGAAGCGGCTCAGAACACTGTCTACTTCATCGACTACTTCCTGTATGGCGCCGGAACAGGCACGCCGGATCCGAACGGCAAGTTCTTTGCCACGCTTCCGACGTCCGTGCTTGATGAATACACCCCTGTGATCATCGGCGGCGACTGGAACGAAGATGAGAGCACCAATGGGCGCAAAGGGCCTGCTGCGTGGCTCGCGCAGGCGCAGGACACGCCCGGCACAGATGGGCCTGATCGTGATCGCACTGACGCCGTGTACGACGATGCGCGCGAGTTCTTCACCAATGACGAAGATTCCCGCGGCGGCAGCAAGCTCGACTACATCGCATGGAGCGACAGCATCGCTACGCTGCGCAGATCCTTTATCTTCAATAGCGCCGTGACGCCCAGCCAATCGATGCCCGTCGAAGTCGATTCGTACCCCTTCGGCGGCGGACTGGCGAGCAACAGCGCATCGGATCACCTGCCGGTCATTGCCGACTTCATCCTTCCGCTGGCGCAGGATGAACCATGCCCGTGGGATATGAATGGCGATGGCGCGGTTGGCGCCGTCGACCTTGCCGTGCTGGTTGGCTTCTGGGGCCAGTGCGACGTGGCGCCGGACTTCTTCGATGATTGCGTGGGCGCTGATGATCTGGCCGAACTTGTCGGTCGCTGGGGCCCCTGCCCGTAAGCGAAGCAGTTCGGCCTTTGCCGCTTACTTGCGCACGTGGTGATGACCGGACTTCACCTGCACCGGCGCCACGGGTTTCACCTCTGCCATGTGATGCCGCACATGAGGCTTGGGTGTCGCTTCGCGCGCATCAGGGCCGACGTGGCAACTGCCCGTGATCATCGCACCCTCGGCGACGATCATTTTCGCCGCGACAATGTCGCCTCGCACGCGCGCGGTCTCACTCAACCGCACTGATTCGATCGCGGAAATGTTGCCTTCCACAACGCCGTCGACGACGACGACGGTCGCCTCGACATTCGCTCGGCACGTGGCGCCGTCCGCGACATGCAGTTCGCCCTTGGCCGCGACGCTGCCATCAAACTCGCCGAGAATCTGGGCGTCGCTCTCGAAGCTCATCTCGCCCTTGACCTTTGTGTCCGAGCCGATGACGGTCTTCTGCTTGGGTCCATCCGACATGTGCGCGATCTCCGGCGAAAAAGTGTCAGTGTGTCTTGGCCGCGGGCGCCCGGGCGGCGAGGCTCAATCTAGGTGTGGACGGAACGGACCGCCAGCGCCAACCACCATCGAAGTTGTCGGAGGATCAGGATCCCGAACGTGATTCTTCCGCCCTGAAGGCCTCAAAAGCGGCTTCCAGATCAGTCCGGCCGATCATGCCGGCGCGTTCCCGAGTCGAGTTGAAGGTCACCTGCTCAAACATGGCGCATTGGCCGGGAGAGAGCACGACGGATGGATCCTTGCCCTGCTCGATCCTGGCGTTGGCTTTCGTCGCCTGCGATTCGGTCATCGGGATGAATCGCCACGGCGTCTGAGCCAGCTCGTACTTGTCATCTTTGGGCGTCGGCCGCATGGGCTGATCCGTACGCTTGACCTTCGATCCGGACATGCGCTTCGCCGCGCGCTCCTGCGCAGCGCTTCTGGCGAAGATCCGATCCGCGCACTCAAGGCTCTGCGCTTCTTTCGTCAGCGCTTCGAAGGTGATCACGCGCGGATCAAACTGCAGTTCAACGACTTCGCTGTTGTCCAGCCATCCTGTGCGCGTCGACACCACACCGTCCAGCGCGCCGAGCTTCGCCTCACCCACCCAGAAGCAGTGCATGGCGAACGTCGCGCGCTTGAGTTGATCATCACGCTCAGTCGCAAGCAGCCGCAGATACTCCGGCGCAGCGCCGGCAGACTGCGCATCAAGCGCCGCGACCATGGCGCCCGCCAGACCCGCCACGCTGTAGTCGCCGGCATGACGCGGCGTCAGCTCGTTGCGATCGGCATCGACGATCCGCACCACCGGGTTGTTCCACGTCGGCTCGCGGAAACTTGAAAGCACCACGCGATCCTTGCCTTCCACATTGTTGTAGACCGCGACCGGCACAAACAGATCTTCCGCCGCTTCGACGATCAGCGGATGCGAAAGCGCCGCCTCGCCATAGTTCACGCACGTGGCGCATCCGGGCACTTCGTCGAAGAGAATCAGGATCGGCTTGCCCGAGCTGCGCGAAGTTTCAACCGCCTGGTCGAAATCGCGCAGCCATGACACCTGCCCAAGCTCCTGCGGCTGGTCGCCTGCCGAAGCCGGCGAAACCACCAATAGCGATCCAGATGCGACGGCCGCGGCAAGCGTTTGAATCCGATTGCGGGTGAAGTGCGCCATGGGCCTGCTCCTTCGATGTCCACGAAAAAAGCGCGTCCGCCACTCCTCCGGGGCGGACGCGCTCATTGTAGAGGTCAGACTGGAGCAGCGATCAACGACGCCGGCGACGACCTGCGGCAATGGCGCCGAGGGCGAACAGCGCCCCTGCGCCGGGCGCCGGAACCAGCTGCACCTTGTCCAGGCCGAACGTGGCGGTCACCGGAGCCTCCTCAAGCGCCTCGGGAACGAGCACGCCGAACTGAAGATGCCCGATGTCACTGAACACCGTGTTGAAGTCCGAGCCTTCAAACGTGATCAGATTCGGCGAAAACTCACTGATCGGAATGAAAACCTTCGTCCATACGCCGGGAACGACCGGCGCGAACTGGATGCCCGCGGCCGCCGGGAAATTGAACGGGCTTGCAAAGCGCACGAAAGGCGTCAGCGGAACGGGCGCATCGTGACGGAACTGATACGTCAGGCCCGTCACGCCACCGGAGATGTAATTGCCTTCAAACACGCCGCCGCTGCTGCCAAACTCATCCTGCGCGCGAAAGAACACAGGTGTGTCGTCGGTGATCGAGTTGGCGAAGGAAAACGACTCGGTGAGATGGGCGCCGCCGTCAACGCTGCCCGTCGCAGACCAGCCCGCCGGAGCGTTGGCCGGTCCGTTGAACCAGAGCGCCGAATCGGCGGTGAAGTCCTCAGTAACGCCGATGGAAGGTCCACCAGCGAATGCGGCGCCGCCCAGCGCCAGGGAAAGCACGCACAGAGCGTGACGACTACGATAAACGGACATCTCTATCCTCCATTTGGAATCCGGGGTGCGGCGGGCTTCGACCAGCTTGGCCGCGGCGCCGGGATTGCACCTGTCTATGAGCAACAGCTCAGCCCCCGTGTAGTTGCGACTGAGTCTCAATAACGCTAGCATCCCGCCCCAGGCCCTGCAAGCGAGGACCATCCGACCCGAAGAAGCACAGGACGATGAAGCAAGGCAGCTCTTTCAATCAATCATTGCAATGCCGGCGCCGCTCAGGGTGGATGCGCACCGACGCTTCGCGCGCCGCGTTCACGCTTGTTGAGCTGCTCATCGTCATCGGCATCCTTGCGCTGCTCCTGGGACTCGCCGCTCCATCACTCTCCGGCGCCCGCGGCGTCGCAAAGATGTCGAAAGAGCTCTCCCTCGCACGCCAGATGATGCTCGCGTACCAGTTGCGCACGGATGATCACAAAGGCGCACTGATGGTTGGTTACGCCCCGACGCCCGGCCCCGGCGATGCGCCGCTCGCATATGACGAAACAGGCAATCCCGTGCAGGCGCCTGCATCCAGACGTTACCCGTGGCGATTCATCGCCTATCTGGATTTCAATCTGGAAGGCCTCTACGCAGACAAGGCGCGCATCGAAGAGATGCGGGATGAAGATCTCTGGGGATATCACTACGCCGTCTCGGTCGCGCCTTCGCTGGGGCTCAATCAGTCATTCGTCGGCGGCAGCGCCGATGGCGATCGCACGAGTGTGGCCTTCAATCCTCAGGCGCGCGACGCGTGGGGCTCGGGCTGGTTCGCCGAGCGGGCCACCGATATCGAGCGGCCGTCCATGCAGATGGTCTTTGCTTCAGCGCAATCGAACTACGCAGTCGCAGGCGGCGTGTCACTCAACGGCAGCTACAAGGTCACGCCCCCCTACTTCGTCGAGCGCGAGTGGGAAGAGCAACAGCCCAGCGACTGGTCCCATGGCGCCTCGGACACCGGCAATATCTCGCTTCGCCACAGCGGCAAGGCGGTGGCCGCCATGTTTGATGGTCACGCCTCAGCGCTGAACTGGGAGCAGATGCAGGACATGCGTCACTGGGCGCCCATGGCCGATCGCAAGGACTGGACGCTTCCGGATCCGCGCTCCAACTGAAGCGCGTTCGCACAGCACAACTCGCCCGCTGCGAGCGATCGAATCGCAGCATGAGGAGAAGAGATCCGTCATGCCGTCGCACCGAGCTTCAACAGGTTCCGTGATCTGCGCCTTGCTCTCAGTCGCATGCACACAGCATGCGCTTGCCGGCGACACCATCATCGTCAGCTACGACAACCCGGCGCTTGATCGCTGGAACTATCCGCTGAACCAGTTCCCCGGCGAGCGCGCCACCGGCTCCACATTCGCCGCGCTCAACGAGCCCGACTTCGACAATCGCGATGGCCAGATTCTCATCGGTTTCGACACGGATGATCAGATCACGCCGAGCATGGGCGCCGCGTCGTACACCATTCTCTCGGCCACGGTCACCATCGGCATCTCCGAATCAACCGTCACGTACGACGACTCCTACGACATCTGGCAGACCTATCTCGACGAGATGGATCCCATGTTCACGCCTGATGTCGACGCCGGACGTCCGATCGAGCTCTACGGCGTCGCGTATCGCAATGGCTACACCAATGCGACCTATCTCGAAGACTCGAACTTCTCCGAAACGACATCAACCGATCGTGGCGTTCGCAACGCGTACCCGGTTGATCTCGAAACAATGACGCTCGACGACCTCTCAAACAACGTCGACGATGAGTTTGATCCGGTTCCCTGGGCGATCGGCGCCAATCCGGCGCTGACCCCCGGCGCCATCATTCCGGCTGGAACGGATGTCTCCTTCGAGATTGACATCGCCAACCCTGCCGTGCACGAGTATCTGGCCGAAGCGCTTGATGAGGGTCGCCTTCGCCTCATGATCAGCTCTCTGCATCCTGCGGTGCAGCAGGGCGGCGTCTTCGCCAGTTACTACATGCGCGAGAACTTCTTCGATGGCGACAAGGCCGCCCGCCTCCATATGGAAGTGCAGATCGGTACAGCATGTATCGGAGACTTCTCAGGTGACGGCGCCGTCGGCGCTGCGGATCTTGCCGAACTGATCGGCAACTGGGGCTCAAACGATCCCGTGTTTGATCTTGATGGCAGCGGTGAAGTCGGCGCCGGCGATCTTGCCGAACTGATCGGTCGCTGGGGCCCCTGCCCGTAACGCCCCTTCGCTACGCCGGGCGGGAGACGCCAACCATGCTGCGCAAGAGTTCTGCATGACGCCTCGTTGCTCCCTGATTGTCCAGCACGCACTGACGTGCGCGTTCGCCGAACGCGATTCGTGATTCCTCATCACCGATCAACTCTTTCAGCACATCGGCCAATTCATCCGCGGCGACCTGCCTGATCGCGCCCGCCTTCTCCATCGTCTCGACGATCGTCCGAAAGTCGGCGACCGCCGGCCCGATGATCACCGGCTTTCCGAGCGCCGCCGCCTCCATCGGATCACTTCCATACAGATCCCCGAACGACCGCCCGATGACCACCACATCGGCCAGCGCATACGCCTTGCGAAGCTCGCCCAGCGTGTCCAGCAGGAAGCGATCGGAAGACGACCCGCCGCCATGGTCTGATTGAGAGAAGCGCCAGCACCCCGGCAGCGCCTCTGCGGCCTGATCAAACCACTCCGGCCGCCGCGGCGCACACAGAAGTTGAGCGCCCGGTGGGCAGGCGTCATGCAACAGCTCATGCTCACCCGGCGCGGTGCTGCCGCCGACGATCAAAGGTCTGGATCGATCGATGCCCATGCGCGTGGCGAGCGCCTCGGCGCCGTCGATCGTCTCCCCCACCTCAGCGGAGTCCCACTTCATGCTTCCGGCCACGACGCAGCGATCGGGCGATGCGCCGGCGCGCAGGAATCGCGTCCGATACTGCTCATCCTGGACTGCGCACATCGTCAGCCCTCGGAACCATCCGCCGACAATCGGACGCAGCATGGCATATCGACCGTGCGATCGATCGCTCAGGCGGCCATTGATCACCGCGACCGGAATCGATCGCGAGCGGCAGGCGCGCAGGAAGTTCGGCCAGATCTCGAGCTCAACGAGAGCAGCCGCATCCGGCGCCGCGGCGTCCAGAAACCGACGAACGCATCGTGTGAAATCCAGCGGATATCTTCGGACGAAGACATGCGGCTCGCGTCCGCCGAAGAGGCGCTGCGCCCGCTCCATACCTGTATCCGTGGTGACCGTGACGAGCACTTCCACATCGGACGCAAGATCGTCGACGAGCGCTCGAATCAGATTGACTTCGCCGACGGATACGGCGTGCATCATAATCCGAGGGCGCTCCGCCTTCGGCAGCGCTTGAATGGCGCCGAAGCGCTCGCTCCAGCCTCCCCGCTGTTTGCGTCGCCAGATCGGGTAGCTCAGGAGTCCGAGAACTCCGTATGCGAGATCGAGCATCCGGCCCCGCACAGCGTCCCACATCGTCGTCGAACTGGTGCGTTTGTCCATGTGCCGGCGATAAAAGCTCGAACCGCGTTCTCCAGACCTCCGTAAGCAGGAGGAATGCCGCAGTGTAGGGAACAGACAGATCAGCATAGCTCCGAGGGCATGGTCGCCAGAGGAGATGATCAGTCCTTCGAATCTCGCTGCAATCCTCGATTGGATGGTCCACGTTCGATAATCACCCACTTGAAAGGGTGACTGGAATAGGCGCGCGATCGCTCAGAGGTTGCAGCATTCGCCGCCAAAGGGGCCAAAATCGGGAGAATCTACTTGAAAGGGGCCAAGGGGTCGGTGATAACATGGGGTTGGTTAGCTTGTCCTCGCAGCGCCACTGCAGGAAGCGTCGACGGATGAATCTTGCAGTGGCGATTCGGACCTGGCGAGGCTGAGGTGTTGTGGAGCCCTGTCGTGGGGACGCCATGACGCCGTAAGTCATGCCGGCGGGATGAGAATCCCGGCAGCCCAAGGATCAGAGAGCCTTGAGCTGAAACCAGGTTTGCACGCACCAGCGTGTTCCGCAAGGGAGCGCGTTGCGAGGTGTGGTTGTGTCCAGACCGAGATTCGGTCTGGCCGGTGCTGTGTGTTTTGGATGGAGGCCGTTTTCGGCCCCATGACCGGAGGATGTCAACCAGAGAGAGCAAGCGGAGGAGATGAGGCGCGCAAGATCACATGAAGATCTGCGCTTTCTTCGCTGAACAACCTGGTTTTTTTCGAGTCGGATCACCCGCCGATGGAGGTTTTCCTCTGCGGTTGGGTTTCGATACGTGGCGCGAACGTTTCGCGCCATCGTCTATGGGCGTCGGCCGGCCGACGCTGCATCGAGGAGATTGGATTATGAAGATTGGGATGTTGATCGGAGCCTTGGGAATGGCTCTGGCAGCAGGCGCTCACGCGGAGCGTGGGGCGGCGCCCAACGCCGCCAGCGTTGACGCCGCGTCGACTGCAAACACGCTCAGAACTGCGTCCGTCGACGATTTCATCGCGGCGCGCGACGCGGAACTGGGCCTCCCGGGCAGTCCGGAGCGCCAGCAGGTGCTGCGCGACATGGCAAACCAGATCCGCAAGGGTCACTTTGACTCCAGACAGGCACTGATCGGCAACTTCGGCCTCAACGTCAAGAAGACCTGGGATCCGAAGAACGACCCGACCATCTATCAGGGCAAGCGCTCGATGGGCGGACCCATCGATCTGGGCGCTGGGCGCGGCGTTGCGCCTCCGTTCGGTTACTTCGACGCGATGGAAACCTACACCATCGATGACAACCCGAACGATGACATGTTCACCCCGCTCAATGGCCAGTTCCAGCCTTCAGGCGCGCTGCACGGCGGCTTTACGCTCGTCCACATCGTTGCCTGTTCGCCTGATGACCATGTCGGCCCGCCCGCCATTACGGGCGCCGTCGAACTCGCGGGCATGCCCAACAACCACGTCAATCCGTTCGCTCCCGGCGCTATTCCGGGCGACCCGAACGCGACCGTCAATCAGGTCATGGGCCACATGCGCGCCAATGAGTCTGATGGTGGTCAGACGACCAGCGGCTTCTTCGCCGCGATTCTTGAGCACCAGGCGTTCAACGCGACGCCCACTGAGCCGCTCGTCCAGACGCTCGACCTGTGGTTCCCCGACCACTACGTCTTCCTCTGGTTCGACGGTCGTGGCCCGGCCGATCAGGGCACGGGCGGCGGCGGCGGCACGGTCGCTCGCTGGTTCTTCAATGGCGCCGACACCGGCGGCTTCGAGGCCTTCGTCGATCCGGACAACTTCATTCGTCGTCCGATCGTCCTCGGTCTGCTGCCGAACGTCTTCGGCTTCGGTCAGTTCTTTGCTCCCCCGGAGAATCCGGCCGCAGGACTGCCGACCTTCAAGACCGCTCTCAACGAGTGGGTCAAGACGGCCATTCGCGTCGACCTCTCCGGCGACCCCGACTACGGCGGTCTGTCGCAGTGGATGAAGCAGAGCAACACCGACGGCACCGGCACGCACACGATCGACGATCCGCGTGACGTTCCCGGTTTCGAGTCCGGTTGGGCCGAGATCTACCCCGGTCAGCCCGCGAATCTGATTTCGGGCACGACCTACGAGGGTGTCGGCACTTCCGTCAACGAGTTCGGCCAGGATGCCCCGAATCCCTCGCCGATCCTCAATCAGGTTGCGACGGCCTCTCTTCGCATGATCACCGGTTTCGATCCGGCGACGTTCCCGAAGGGCACCGGCGTCAGCAACTTCTTTGCTGATAACTACACCGTGGTCGGCGAAGAGTTCGCCACCCCGCCGCAGCCCAAGCTTCGCACGCCCTACAAGGACGACTTCGAGCTCTACTTCGAGCCGAACGTTCTCTACCTGCAGGGCGATCGCTGGCAGGATCGTGACAACTCGCTCGCCAGAATCCTGGCGCAGTCGAACACGACCCCGGGCGATGGTTCGGATATGGACGGCAACGCTGCCGCCAATACGCTGAACCAGGAGAACTTCGTCACCGACTCGTTCTGGCGCGACCAGTTCAATACGTCGACGCCCGGCTTCGACGAGGCGGCGAATCCTGAGAATGGCGCTGATCGCCCGCTCGCGCTGCCCGGCTCGCCGGTCACCGTCAGCATGCAGATGCGTCTTGAGTTCACGTCGACGACCCGCGGCGTCCGCATTGCGGATAATGACTTCTCCGGTGAGATCGCCGGTGAGCTCGTCTTCCGTAATCACGACAACATGGGCGTCAATGACAACGTTCTCTATGTCCGTCTGGACAACCCGGACTTTGATGAGGCCGTGGATGCTCTCAACAAGCAGCCTGACCAGCTTCATGATCCGATGGAGAACACCCGTCGTCTGAACTACCCGACGACCGCTGCGATTCCTCTGAACACCATGTTCGAGGTCGCCCTGGTCATGAATGGTGACGGCACCAGCAAGTGGCAGCTCAATGGCGCCGACCTGATGTTCGACCTGTCCGGCATGAGCCCGACGCAGTCCGCGGCCATCACGTCCGTCAACAGCGGCGCCAACGGCCCGCTCTTCCCGTCCGGCGCTTCAACGCTTGACGATGTCACCTACGCCTGCGGCAACAACCCGATCGGCGTCGGCGATGAGATCTGGATCGATGACTTCTGCATTGACGGCAATCCTCGTCAGGTGGGTCTTGGTCCGGAGTATGAGCTTCCCTACTGGGACAGCATGGAGTGCTACATCCTCGGACAGCACCTCGGCGGCCAGGGCGATTCGCCCTTCCTCGATGGCTCGTCCGTCAATGACTTCGATCTGCGCATCCAGCTCTCCGAGGTCGACGCGGTCAACTGCCGCGACGCCCTCTCCGGCACGCCCACCAATGACATCGGCATTCGCGATGCGGGCGGCCAGACTGGCGCGGACGATGAGTACTGCCTCTACACCGTTGACACCGATTCGGCTGTCGGCGGCCCCGAGGTCACTGAAGTCGTCGGTGTCCGCACGTGGGCTGGTTACTCCTGCGATAGCAGCCTCAACTGGGTTGCTTGCGACTCCGGTCACAATGAGATCGACAGTGGTATCTGGTCGCTGATCGGCATGTCCGACGCCGGCACCATTGGTTCGGTCGACTTCTTCGCCAACCGCATCCAGGGCTACGATGGCAACACGGCCGGCTCCTATGAGCCCACCGTGCGCTACACCGCTCAGGATTGGTGCTGCTACGAGGTCACCGAGGTCTACGGCAACACGGATCGCAAGGGCAATCCGCTGCCGAACGACTGGTGCGTCGAAGTCGGCGACGTGATCAACGTCAAGCCGGTCGACGGCGAGTGCGAAGATCGTCAGAAGATGCCCGACTGCCCCAACTTCATCCTCTTCGACGATGATGAGGGCGATCGCTTCGGATGCGTTCTTGGCGTCAACTACCTCGGCGTTGTCAACAACGACGGCTACTGCGCCGACTACGTCGCAGACAACTTCCGTCTGCTTCCCGATGATGAGATGGGCGACCGTCACGTCTTCTGCCGCTACCAGATCAACACGGCTCCGACGCCTGTTGACATCCCCGGCCCGGACGCGACCTGCCCGAGCTGGACGCCCGGCACCGTCGTGGCGCTCGATCAGTTTGTCGGCTTCAGCGCGAAGCTCGGCATCTCTTCCTGCCCCGGCGTCTTCCAGGGCGGCATGGGCACCGAGGCTGACTTCGGCATCATCGATAAGGATCGTTGCCGCGTCTGCGAAGGCACCTGGACGCTGATCAGCTCCGAGATGGTTGAGAACCCGCCGATGTCCGGCATGTTCGAGACCGTTGCGGCTGCTGAGCCCCGTCAGGCCGGCGACATCGTCGGTTACGAGGCCTACTCGTTCCCGTTCTCACGTTGGCAGAACATCAACGGCGGTCGTGGTGACGACACGCTCATGGTCGATGTCTCAGGCATCCTCAATGACTCGTCCGGCAACCCGGTTGATGGTATGGGCCTGTTCAACGAAGCAGTCTGCTTCTCGAACAACGGCAACCTGCCTGACAACAGCAGCACCGGCGTTGAGTGGGGCAATGTCTTCGCTCAGCTTCCGCTTGCTCAGGCCGTCTCAGGCGATCCGGCGACCGTCGCCAGCGCCTACTGGGACGTCTATGTCACGGATCTTCGCACGCGTTACTCCGTGTCCGTCAGTGGCACGGGCGGCGAGATCACCCGTGTCCGCATGGGTGGTCCGGACGCCACCGGCGATCCGGCCAACAACAACGGCGTCGGCGTTGGTGACGACCGTGTTGGCATCTTCATCTCCAACTTCATGGGCGGCTTCCCCGTTCCTGCTCCGGAGATCTACATCGATCCCGCGATCGACTACTCCGGCACGGGCGGCCCCACCCCCAGCGGCACTGGCTACACCGTCGCTGGCGATCAGTGGTACCGCTTCTGCCTTGCCGTGGACGGCGACGGAAACTGGACGCTCGGAATCAACGATTCCGGCGCGCCCGGCAACGAAGTCGACGACTGCGACGAGGAGTACTACACGACCATCGCATCCGGCACCTCACTCGACATCGATGATGGCGATTGCGGCTCCGGTCTGCCGGTCAACTCCATCGACTCCATCGCTGTCTTCACCGGTTTCGATACCGGCGGCATCGGCGATGCGACTCTCGGTGATCTCCCCATGGAAGCTCTTGCTCCGGATGAACTGGCGCCGCTCGCCGGCTTCGGCTCATTCGACTACTGCTTCTATGACATCACGGCGATCGACGCTGGTCCGACGGTCATGATTCAGCCGATCGATCGCGCCACTGGCGCGCTCGATGGCGCTGTTCGTCCGATCTCGACCGGCGACATCCTCGCTGTCAAGTTCCTGAACCCCGGTCCGTTCAATGTGAACTGCCCGGCGGATCCGCTGCCTGATGGTGTGGATCCCGAGACCACGCGCCCGGCTGTTGGCTTCGAGTTCTGCGATGCCATGATGATGCCGATCGCGAATGGCACGATGGGCCTTCTGGGTTCAGAGGGTGAAATCGGCGTTGTCAACGAAGAGCCTATCGGCGGCATCAACACTGGTGGCCCGATGGGTGGCGTTGGCTACAACAACCCGCCGATGGCGACCCCCGGTCCGCATGAGACCATTCTCCTTTGCTGCTTCAAGGATCCGCTGCCCGACCTCGTGGTCGAGCCGCGCTCCAAGGCATACCTGGATAACATCCACATCAAGGAGACGGTCATCGTGGCCTGCCCGTGGGATCTTGACGGCAACGGAAGCGTTGGCGCTGGCGACCTCGCCACGCTCATCGGCTTCTGGGGCCAGATGGGTGTCCCGGCTGACTTCTTCGGCAATGGCGTTGGTGCTGATGACCTCGCCGAGCTGATCGGTCGTTGGGGTCCGTGCCCGTAAGGGTGCATATCTTGCAAACAACGAATCGACCCGGCTTCGGCTGAGTTGATTCGATGAACGCAACGAACGCCGCGAGAGCAATCTCGCGGCGTTCGCTTTTTTGTACGCTGAACGAATCAGGCGTTTCGTCTTGTCATGTCCCGGCAATGGGCAGAGCCGGATTCGAACCGGCGACATCTCGCGTGTAAGGCGAGCGCTCTAGCCGCTGAGCTATCCGCCCCGACATCCGCTTGCGCAGATGATCTGCGAAACACTATACCTCTCGCCGCCGGCAGAGCCGCTTGGACATTTCAATCAGAACGGCGGCTTGTCGCCCTCCGGCGCGTGTTCATGATGATGCGAATGCTCTTCTTCATGGTGATGAGCATCGGCCTCATCGTGAGCATGGGCAGCCGGCTTACCCCCTGCCGCCGCTTCCGCGAGTCCCACGATGACGAGGGGCTCGACGAGCGCCGCCGTGCTCACGAAGGCGCCGATGACGCCGGACATGTTCACGAGCAGCGAGCGATCGGCGTGAACCTCGACGACCAGATCCTCATCCTCCCAGAACGCCTGCAGGATGATCGGCTTCGCGCCTTCGCGAAGCTCGGCGAAGATGGGCGTCACCATGCCCGGATCCCGATCGGCGCCGTGCGGCGAGCGAACGGCGTTTCGAAGCGCATTGCCGGCAAGCGTCGCGACCATGTATCCATCGCGCATCACGCGAGGCGAATCAATCCACTCGACCGCCATCAGCCCTCGATCGCCGTGGAATCGCGCCCGCGCAAACCGCGGATTGGAAGCCAGTCCATTGTCGCCTTCGCCGCGAACCTGCAGCCACGCGGCCTTGACGGCCTGCGGCGTCGCACCGATCAACATCCAATCGTCCGTCAGCGCAATGCTCGGCCGCACCGGAATCGGAACGCCACGCACATCAAACGTCGCAAACTGAGATCCCTGATGTGATGCAAGTTCGATGCTCGCATACCGCGCGTCCTTCATGTCCTTTTCGAGTTCTCGATTCACATGGCCGGCGATGCTCTCAATGACGGTCCAGATCGTGTCCCGATCATGCACAGAGACCATCGCGACGCCCGAAAGCGCGGAGCCGCCGCCAGTGGAATCGGACATGTAAAACCCGGTCGTCCCGCCCAGCGCCGTAACCAGATCGATCGGCGCCACACCGAGCGCCTCTTCGAAATGGGCGACCTGCGCCGGAAACTGCTCGTTCATCTGATTCGAAGACTCGATCCAGCGCCACATCGAAGACCAGTCGAACTTCGACATGCAGGCGACCGTCGCATCTGAGGGAATCGCCGCCAGATCCAGATCCGTCAGCGATCGATGCGAAAGTCCCCAGTTCGTCGCGAAAGGCTTCAGACCACCCACCGTCATTCGCTTGATGGCATTGGTGTCGTCGTAGCCGAACATGCCCTCGATGCTGATCGCCTGAGGGCCGATCAGCCCGAGATCCACGCACTGCTGGAACATGAGTGCGCCCTGCGGATCCGCCGCAGAAGCGAGCATCCCCAGCATGCCTGTCAGCGGCGCCAGTCCGGCCAGATCGACTCTCACCTGCACACAGGGATCCACCCCCGCCGGAGCGATCGCCGCGGCCTCGGCAAGCTCCTCAGCGCCTGCCCGAGCCCCGAATCGCACGGTCATCCCCCACTCGCCTCCGGCAAGCTTCGAGGGCCCTACTTCAAGTGGCCCAACGGGCAGATCGACCTGCCAGTGCCCTTCGCCTCCTGCGGCGTCCTGTGGCTTCACAGGGCCCGGCGCCTTCGCTGCCAGGCCGCGCATGCGTTCAGAGAGAGCCTCGGCGTCGGCACGCCCCTCAGCGCTGATAGACGCCCAGACGCCGATGCCCGGGCGTCCGGATTCGGGATCAAATCCGGCATCGAAGACCGCCAGCCGGACGGATCGCTGCGAATCGCCGAACATCGATTTGAGCGTCCCGACGTCCACATGCTGCATCGCGCCATTGCCCATTTCCCGGGTGAGTTCGGCAATTCGATCGGGCAGCATGCCCAGAGCCTTCCGGACTCCGGCGTCCTTGTCGTCCGGCAGGAACGAGGCCAGCGGGGCTCGCTCCACCAGCAACAGCATCCGGATGTCTCGCGATTCGGCCTCCTGCTGATGCGATTCGGCCTGAGGTTTGCGATCGTGCTCGGGCAGTTTGGCGGCTGAGGCCGGCAACCCTGCACAGGCGACCACCAACCCGACGCCCACTCCCGTGGCCATGCGGCGGAATCCGCCCGTTCGCGCTCTATCGTCGTACGTCCTCATGATGTCCTTTCCTTTCCCGATCAGCCCCGATCAACCGATGTTGCAGGGCGACGAAGGCGTGCTCTCTCCTGACGCCTGTACGATAGACCCGCACTTTTTTCGTCGGCTTCACGCGCCTGGAACTCCAACTGCTGATCGTGCAAGAGCCCGAGAGAATTCTGCTGATTCGGCCAAGCGCGCTGGGCGACGTCTGCCGAACAACGCCGATCCTCGTCAGTCTGAGACGGCGTTATCCGAACGCGCGGATCGACTGGCTGGTCCAGGAGGAGTTCGCGGACGCCATCAGAGCGCACCCGGACCTCAATGAAGTTGTTGGGTTTCCGCGGAAGGCGTTTGCAGGCTGGTGGCGCCGGCCCTCAACCATGAAGCAGGTGACCCGCTGGCTTCGCGAGCTTCGCGGCCGACGATACGACCTCGTGATCGACTGTCAGGGTTTGCTTCGATCCGGCCTCTTCGCGCTGGCGACGGGCGCCCGCGACCGGGTCGGTTACGCCAATGCCGCGGAGTTCGGCTGGATCGGATTCAATCGTCGCCATCGCATTTCCCGCGTTCTGCACTCGGTGGATCGCATGGCCGGGCTGATCGAGGCGGCGGGCATCGAGCCGCATATGGACATGCGGCTCTACCCCTCCGAAGAAGATCTTCAAAGCGCTCGCGCGCTCACCGGCCCCGCTCCCTACTGGGCGATCGCGCCGACGAGCCGATGGCCGGGCAAGCAATGGCCTGATGATCGGTTTCGAGCACTCGTTGAGCGCGCCCTTGATGACGGACTGACGGATCGGATTGTGCTGCTCGGCAGTGACGGCGAGAGGCCGCAATGTCCGCAACTGCTCGCTCTCGCCAGCGAGCGCGAGCATGTTGTGGATCTGCTCGGCAAGACGAGTGTCGGTGAGTTGCTCGCGGTCATCAGCGCCGCAGACCTCGTGATCGCCAATGACTCTGCGGCGCTGCACATGGCTGTCGGCTGTGATCGTCCGATCGTGGCGCTCTTTGGCCCGACGGATATCGGCCGCGTGGGACCATATCGACGGAGCGACAGCGTCATTCAGCATGTGACGCCGGGGGATCGCATGGAACACAAGGATGAACGCTCCGGCCGCGAGCTCATGGGCCGGATCAGTGTTGATGAAGTGATGCAGGCCGCCAAAGACGCCATCGGTCGCGGCGACGCATCGAGCCGGTCAGCGGCAATCGCCCAATCTTCGGATCCAACAGTATGACGCAGCGCGCCATGAGTGAGACATCCTCTTCCGTCGCACTGCCATCGCCGCTGGTGCTTGCGAGCAACTCGCCTCGCAGGCGTCAGTTGCTTTCCGAGCATGGCGTCGAACACATTGCGATGGCGCCTCATATCGATGATGGCCAACTTCCGGCCCCGGTTCTGGCGCCGGATCAGTGGGTCTGCGCTCTTGCGCATCTCAAAGCGCGCAGCGCGCTTGGCGCAGCGCGAGAGGCGCATCCGGCCTGCATCGTGCTTGGCGCCGACACTGTTGTAGTGAAAGAGAATCGCATCATCGGCCAGCCGCGAGATCGAGCTGATGCGGAACGCATTCTGCGACTGCTCAGCGATGGCTCGCATCGCGTGCTCTCCGGCGTCGCGTTGCTGCTGCCGGAGCGCGAGACGCGTGTGCTCTTCTGCGACAGCGCACAGGTGTTCGTTGGCGCGCTTGAAGCAAGTCAGATCGAGCCGTATCTCGATTCCGATCAGTGGCGCGGCAAGGCGGGGGCGTACAACCTTTATGAACGCATCGACGCCGGCTGGCCCATTCGATACGAAGGCGATCCGACCACTATCATGGGGCTGCCGATGCGACGTCTGCTGCCGGCGCTTCAACGAATCGAGCACGAGACCACGTAGATGAACGGCGTGCTTCCAGCCTGGCTCGTTCTTCCCATCGCCCTTGTGATGATGCTGTTGGTTTCGATGCATATGTCGCGCATCGCACAAGGCGCCGAGCCGGCCAGCCGCATACGAATCCGCGTCGCCAATGGCTGGATCATGCTCTTTGGGCTTGCGTTTACGGCCGCGGGATTCTGCCTGGTGTCGCCGGATGGCAATCCGAGACTCTTCTTCATCGTGTGGGCGATCAGTCTTGTGCTGATTTCAACTTCGGTGATTCTGGCGATGGTCGACATCTTCAATACGCTGCGGCTGGTGCGGCGCGTGAGTCTGCGGCTGCAGAATCACATCTCCGAAGCCTCCAGCGCCTGGGCCGAAGAACAGCAGCGTCGCGCTACGACTGATGGGGATGATCGTGAGCGTTGATCGACGCGCCCGCCCCCCACTGCCTCCGTTTCTCGGCGCTCTGTTTTCGCCTCTCTATGAGCGAGCAGTGCTGCGGCGAAATCGTGCGTTTGATCAGGGAAAGAATGTCCACGATGTCGGCGTTCCCGTCATCAGCGTCGGCAATCTCAGCGTCGGCGGCGTAGGCAAGACACCGATGGTCATGCATCTCATCCAGACGCTGCGCGATGCAGGATTGAACCCCGGCGTCGCCATGCGCGGCTACAAGTCAGCGCCCGGCGGACTCTCCGACGAACAGGCGGAATACTACGACCGTTTCGAAAACATCACGGTCATTGCGCATGCGAATCGCGTCAAGGCGATCGGAGAAGCGCAGAAGATGGGCTTCGAGTTCGACTGCCTGATTCTCGATGACGGCTTCCAGCATCGCTTCGTCAAACGTGATCTGGACGTGCTGCTGATCGATGCTTCACGGGATCCCTTTGCCGACGAGTGCCTTCCACAGGGCTGGTTGCGGGAGCCGATCTCGTCCATCGCGCGCGCCGGCGCCGTCGTACTGACGCATCTGGAGATGGCGGCGCCTGACGTCGTTGAGTCACTGCGATCGCGCATCGAGCGCGACTTTCATCCGCCCATCCTCGCCGGTTGCCGCCATGTGTGGTCGCATCTGGAAGGGCCGGATGGTCCGGTTGCGCTTGATGAAGCGCGAGGCCGTCGCGTCCTGGCGCTGTGCGGGATCGGCCATCCGGATGCGTTTCTCGAGCATGCCAGGCGAGCCGATCTTGACATCAGCGCTGCAGTTTTCGGACGCGATCACATGCGCATCGACGGGCGATTTCTTGAGAAGATCATCGCCAAGGCGGAGGAAACCGGGGCCGAAGCCGTCGTCACAACGGCCAAGGACTGGGTGAAGATCGGCCCTGCTCTGGAGTCCCTGGACGATGACGCGCGAGCCTCGGCGCCTTCCTTTCTCGTCGCGCTGATGAAGCTGGATTTCGACCGTGGCGGAGAGGCCTTGAATCAGGCGGCGATCGAGGCCGTACGCGTCTGAGAGTGCTACCCTGTCGCACTGAAATGTCTTCCCTGCTGGAAAAACTCGGTCAATGGCGGCCCTTCACGGCTCTGGTCGTCGGCGACTTCATGCTCGATCAACACGTGTATGGAGACGCCGAGCGTCTGAGCCCGGATGCGCCCGTCCCCGTGCTTCAGGTGGAGCGCACGGAGAGCACGCCGGGCGGCGCCGCGAATGTGTGTCTGGACCTGATCGCGCTGCAGGGCCGCGTGATTGCATTCGGTGTCACAGGCGAGGATGACGAGGGCGAACTACTGCGTGAGCAGCTTGATGCTGCCGGCGTCAATGCCTCCGGGTTAATCCGCGAAGGCGCTCGCCCGACGACCGTCAAGCGAAGTCTGATCGGCCTGGCGCAGCATCGGCATCCCCAGAAGATGTTCCGTCTGGATATGGAGTCGCGCGCTCCGCTTTCAGAAGCTGCGCGGGATGAACTTCTCAAGCGATTCGAGCGTGCGCTGGCCGAAGCGGATGTCGTCTGCCTCGAGGATTACGCCAAGGGCGTGTGCTGCGAGCGCATCTGCAAGCGCGTCATCGAGCTGTGCAGGCAATCAGGAACACCGGTCATCGTCGATCCGGCGGCGATCGAAGACTACGGGCGCTACCACGGCGCCACCGCCATCACGCCCAATCGAAGCGAAGCGGAACTCGCAGCCGGTTCGCCGGCTGACAGCGGCGAGGGCGTCAACCACGAATCACTGGCGCGACGCCTGCAGGAGTCACTCAGCGCCGACGCAGTCATTCTTACATTGGACAAACAGGGCGCCTTGCTGCTGGAGCGCGATGCGGCAGAGGCGCAGCTCGTCCCGACTGTGGCGCGCGAGGTGTATGACGTCACCGGCGCCGGCGACATGGTGCTGGCGGCCGTCGCGGGAGCGCGAGCCAATGGACTCACCTGGCGCGAGAGCGTGCAGATGGCCAACGCCGCGGCCGGGCTGGAAGTCGAGATCTTCGGCGTCAAGCCGATTCCGCTGGAGCGCATCAGACATGCATTGCTCGTCGAAGGTCGAAAACTGCGCGGCAAGGTGCGCTCGCTTGATGAGGCGCTGATCGAGATCGAGGCGCATCGGCACGATGGCAAACGAATCGTCTTCACCAATGGCTGCTTCGACATACTTCACGCGGGCCACGTCTCACTGCTGCGCAAGGCGGCGGCCTTCGGCGATGTGCTCGTGCTCGGCGTGAACTCCGATGCATCCATACAGCGACTCAAAGGCGAGGATCGGCCGATTCATGATCAGCAGGATCGCGGCGATGTGCTGAGCGAGCTTGAGTCCATCGACATCATCGTGTTCTTCGATGAGAACACACCGATGTCGCTGCTCGATGCGATTCGTCCCGATGTGCTCGTCAAGGGCGCGGATTATGCCCGGGCGGATGTCGTCGGCGGCGATCTGGTGGAGTCCTACGGCGGGCGCGTTGAGCTTGTTGAGTTGCTCGAAGGGCGCTCGACTTCCAACGCAATCGAGCGCATTCGTTCGACAAGCCCCGTGCAGACTCGTCCTCGTTCAGGCGTTCGCACGTGAACGCGCATGATGCGGGCAGTGTGATGGACGCATCCAAGTCAAAGCCGATCAATCTCAATGCGCTCTCGCTGCCGCAGCTTTATGCGGAGATATGCGATTGCGATCTGGTTGAACGGCTGATCGCGCTTGCGCGGGATGAGGATCTTGGTGAGGCGGGGTTCGATGCGACATCGCGGGCGATCATTGATCCGGATGCGATCGTAAGCGCCGATGTCGTCAGCCGCGAGAAGGGTCGGCTTGCGGGCTGCGCGGCGGCGCCTGCAATCATCCGTGCCTTTGACGTTCGGGTACGCTGGTCGCCGCGGATGGAAGATGGCGCCGAACTGAGCGCGGGCGACATCATCGGTTCAATCGAAGGCTCGCTGGCCTCCATCCTCTCCATCGAGCGAACACTGCTGAATATCCTCTCGCGCCTCTGCGGCGTCGCGACGATGACCAGAGCCTATGTCAATGCGATCGAGCTATCCGGCGCCACACGCGCCGGGCTGTACGACACGCGCAAGACCACGCCGGGCATGCGCCGATTCGAAAAGTACGCGGTGCGCTGCGGCGGCGGCTTGTGCCATCGCATCGGTCTCTTCGACGCCGTGCTGATCAAGGACAATCATCTTGCCGGATTGTCGACGGCTAAACTGGAAGCCGCACTGGATAGCGCCGCGGACAAGGCGCGCCACGCCAGCCCGGGCGGTCTGCGGTTTTTCGAAGTCGAAGTGGACACGCTGGAGCAGTTCGAGCGCATCTGCCATCTGCCTGCCGGCGTCGTCGACATCGTGCTGCTCGACAACATGACGACGGATCAGCTCGCGCAAGCCGTGGCGATGCGGGACGACCTGCAGCCATCCATCGAGCTCGAAGCCAGTGGCGGCGTCACGCTCGAAACGATTGGCGCTATCGCGTGCAGCGGCGTCGATCGCATCAGCGTCGGCGCTCTGACGCACAGTGCGCCTATTCTCGATCTGGGGCTGGATATCGAAGCGGGCAGTTAGCCTGCGATGGCGCTGGGCAGACGCACCTTCATCCGCTCGCTGATCTCGAAGAGTCGCTGCATCCACAGCTTCGCGCCTTCGACGCCATCAAGGGCCTGGCGCTGCGCGACGGGCAGGGCATATCGCTGAAGACGGACGAGCGCATCGATGATCTTCGCCTCGCCGGCGTGATAGGGAAGCGCTTTGGAGGCGTCGGCAAGTCTCTCGATCAACTCCAAAGCGCGCGCATCGGATGGATTCTCGATTGAACTGTGCACAAGGTCTTCAAGCGCACGGCCGAGCGCGTAGACGATGCCGGCTTCATCAAGATGCGTCTCGGAGTTTCGATCCGCTTTGTCGCGATTGTCATGATCGGCCGGCGCCGGATGAATGCGCAGCTCCAGATCCAGCGCGTACTCCGCCAGATTTCTTCGATTCCAGGGCCAGTGCACATCCGCCTCGCCAAGCGCCTCGACCAGCGGCCCGAGAGCATCATCGACGATCTTGTCATGAATCCCGCGCTCGTCGAGGTGGCGGCCAATGAGGCGCGCGACGGTGTCGAAGTCCGCACGGTTGAAGAGCTGATTGAGCCGGGCGCCATCGGATGGGAACGCCTCGCCGATCAACGCATCCAGCTCGTCGAACTTCTGCGCATTGAATAGTTCAATGGCGCTTCGGCGAAACTCCGTCAGATCCTCCCAGTTGTCGTTGAGCTCCAGCGCGCCGCCCAGCCGCTTCTGGCCATCGTGATAGACGCAGAAGCGAAAGATCGTCGATCGGCGCGTCAGCGTCGTTCGAACGATGGCGTTGCCCAGCGCGAGCCGCGAGCGGCCCACCGCGCGCGTGCGCATGTCCTCATCATCGAACCAGTATCGGAAGACGCGCCGGCGATCGCCCGGCGTGATCACAAGCGACTCGACGGCGTATCCGGCCGCGGCTCGCTCGAAGGACACTGCCGTCGCCAGACCGCGCTGTTCGAAGATCTGTCTGCCATCGCCTTCTGCGGGATCGTTGCTCTTCGCCTTGCTGAGCGCTTCGGAAAAGGACTCGCGAAGCCCTTCGGCGCCGGTGAGTTCAGCCAGTTCGATGGCTCGTCCTGCGTATCGAAGCACCTGCACCGCCTCGATGCGGCTGAGATCATCGAAGAACCAGCCGCAGCTTGTGTACATCAGCATCGCGTGCCGCTGCATCTCCAGAAGCAGCAGGCTTGTCACGCGATCGCGTTCCTCGTGCTCCGGCGGCATGTGCCGATCCAGAAAGGCATTCATGCGCTCGCGGGAGCGATCATTGATCAGCTCGATGTATCCCTCGCGCGCCGCCCAGGGATCAAGCATCGTTTTGCCGCCGCATGTTTCGAAGTGTGAAGCAAGCTTGTCCCGCAGATGATCAAGCGCCTCACGAAGCGGCGCCCGCCATGTCTGCTCCCATCCGGCGTTGAGGCCATCGGCGCAGCCGCAGTTGGAGCGCCATCGTTCAACGCCATGCTTGCAACTCCAGGAGGAGTTCTCCACGATCTGCGCTTCATGCGTCGGCGGATGCGCCGCGAGGAACGCCTCGTAGTTCGTCAGCTTGACGTCGAACATCTCTTCGATGTTCTCAAGCGTATACGCCAGCGCCATCTCACCGAAGTGATGATGATGGCCATAGGACTCGCCGTCGGTCGCGATGTGAATGAGCACATCGTCATCACTTTTCGTCTCGGCGGCTTCGGCCAGACGCATCGCGAACGTCTCGCCATCCTTGAGCAGGCCATCGAAGGCCACGGCGTGCGACAGCGGCCCGTTATAAAAGAAGATCGAGATCTCCCTGCCGGAAGGCAGCTTCACGAGATAAGGCTTCGTTGTGTCGAGCGTCTCGGCCGTTGTCTTCTGCCACTTCGAATCGCCGAGATTGCGAGTCGCGGCCGCCTGGTGCGGCGCGAGGATCGTGAAGCGGATGCCCGCTTCGGCAAGCGCTTCGAGCGACGGCGTATCCACGGCCGTCTCGGGCAGCCACATGCCGCCCGGCTCGCGATTGAATCGTGACTTGAAGTCTTCGACGCCCCAGTGGACCTGTGTCTTGCGATCGCGCTCATTGGCGAGCGGAAGGATCATGTGGTTGTACGCCTGCGCCATGGCTGAGCCGTGACCATCGAAGCGCTCGGCGCTGAGCCGATCAGCCTCGATGATGGACGCGTACGTGGTCGGATCCTGCTCCTGCATCCATGAAAGCAGCGTGGGCCCGAAGTTGAAGCTCATGCTCGCGTAGTTATTAACCACGCGCTCGACGACTTCGCCCTCGCCGAGCATCCGAGCGCAGGTGTTCGGCCGGTAGCACTCATCCTGAATGCGTTCATTCCAGTTGTGGTAGGGAAAAGCGCCGGCCTGCACGGCGATCGCCTCAAGCCACGGATTCTCCCGCGGCGGTTGATAGAAGTGACCATGAATGCAGACGTAGCGCGCCATCCTGCTCTCTCCAGCCTGTCTCCCGGCGCTAACGGCGGCCGCGCCTCAGCGCGTTGATCTCCTCGAGAAGACGCCGAATCGCCGGGTCCGACACGATATCGTCAATCGTCTCCGCGCATCGGCGCCGCCAGTTGGGACGCTCAAAGCTGGTTCCCGGCACGTTCTGCGGGCGCGGCTCGAGCCACAGATCTTCCAGAGATACGAGCAATGTCCGGCCGTCGGTGTCAGCCAGGCGCCGGAGGAGCGCTTCGAACACCTGCTCAGTCGTCGGCGGCACACTCTGCCTCGCCAGTTGGGCCCCCAGCCACTGCACGATCTCCGCCTTCAGATCCGCCCGACGGGCTCGCTGGCGTGAAAGCTGCAGGGCGTCGAGCAGTCCGAGCGACTTTCGATCCTCAATGTCCGCCCCGCTCCAGAAACCCGCGAAAGTCGCTGTGTCATGCGTGTTGAGGCTGACCAGCGAAGAGTCCGTCGGCGCCTTCAGCAGCGGCGGCTCATCACTTTCAAACTCAAGCTGCGCGACGCACATCGTCATGGCGCCGCGGCGGCTGAGCTCTTTCGTGACATAGTCAGGCACCGCGCCGAGATTCTCGCCGATGATGCGCGCCTTGGCGCGATGCGATTCAAGATTGAGCATGGCGTATTGCTCTTCGGCGGGATAGTGCACATACGCCCCGTCCCTGGCGCCGGCGCCCTCGGGGATCCAGTACAGCCGATGCATGCATGGCGCATGATCAATACGAAGCACATTCGCGAACTCCAGCGGCGCTCGAAGGGCGTCGCGAAAGTATGCATGGCCGGATAGCCGCCCCTGCCGCGGATCGACGGGTGCAAACCCCCAGTTCTGCCCGCCGCTGAAAAGCGCATCAGGCGGCGCGCCGACTGTGGCGCCATTGGCAAAGAGCGACTGGCGGCGCCATGCGTCGAAACCATCCGGATGAGCGCCAAGAGGAAGATCGAGATACAGGCTGACGCCCTTTTCTTCCAGTGCGGAGCGCAAGCTGCCGAGTTGGCGGATCAACTCGCACTGGCAGAACACGTGATATCGCCATGCGGCGTCATGCGCGGCGCGATCGTCAACTGAGTCCGGCTCGATCGAGCATTTCCACGATCGCCAGTCGGCGCTGTGCCGTTCGACTTCAGCCCGGAATCGGGCGAAGAGATCCAGCTCCGGACGCTTCGTCAGTTCAGATAGAAACTCACGACGTCTTTCTGCATGGCGCCAGGCCGCTTCCGCCAGCGGCTCAAGCGCTCGGCGCTTCGTGCGCATGACCTCGTGATAGTCAATCAGCGGCGGCTCGATCTCCGGCCCAAGGCTCGTTTCGTCCTCATCGACATCAAGCGTCTGCCGTGCCTGGCTCAGGTCGATGTAGATCTCGCTCCAGAACAATCGCGTGATCGGCGAGTACGGGCTCGGCACGCAGGGTTCATCGAGAAACATCGCGTTCAGGGGCAGCGTCGAAACGAGCGACGCGCCGCGTCCGGCCGCCCAGTCGCCCATCGCTCGCAGATGACTGATATCGCCGACGCCGCCATCTCCGGTTCGACGCAACGCATACAAAGGCGCGAAGATCCCCCACTCTTTCTCCGTCGCATCGCCCTGATACGCCTTTGCAGGCGCGCTGATCACTGTCGTCCGATGCTCCTGTCCATCCAGTCGAAGGAACAGCGCATGCTCACCCAGCGGAAATCTGTCGCCGAGCGGAATCGTTCGCGTGACAAATGCGATTCCCTCCGCTTCTTCGCGCGCCATCACCGGGAAGTCAGACAGATTCGCTTCGATGATTCGCTCGTCGCCGGACTCCATCTCGATCCGGATCGACACGACGCCCGGAGGCGCCGATTCCTCCATCCGGATCGGCAGCGCAATCGGCGCGCCATCCCACGCGACCAGCACAGGCGGCGTCACATCGCGCAGCACTTCCAGCCGCCGGCGCGCCAGGGCGTCCGCCGCCTGGTCGACGCGATCAATGTCACACCCAAGCGCGCGCAGCACGCCGATGAGCGTCTCGGGCGAGGGCGTCACAAGCTGGGCGCAGCCATCACGATGCTCAGGCTCGATCGCGTACCATTGCGCCAGCGTTCGGAGTGTCGAGATCTCGGAGCGGGACATCAGCGAGAGTATCGGTCAACTCGGGCGTGGCGCCACGCACACAGGAAACACGCCGGACGTCATCATCATCGGCGCCGGCGTTGTGGGGCTGGCGACCGCTCGGGCGCTCGTCAGCCGCGGCGTGCGATCCATCCGCATCCTCGAAGCCGAACCCGCCATCGCAGCCCATCAAACCAGCCACAACAGCGGCGTGATCCACGCAGGGCTCTACTACCGCCCCGGCTCCCTTCGCGCCACGCTCTGTGGCGTCGGCCGTGAACACCTCTTCGAGTTCTGCCATTCGCATGGCGTGCCCGTCCGGCGCACCGGCAAGCTCGTCGTCGCAACCGATGAGGCCGAACGACGACGTCTCCTGCAGATCCAGAAGACGGGCGCCGCCAACGGGCTGAAGGATCTGCGTGTACTCGATGTCAATGAGATGCGTGAGTTCGAGCCGCATGTCGCAGGCGTATGCGCGCTGCATGTGCCGCAGACGGGCGTGGTGGACTTTGCCGCCGTCGCGCGCGCGCTTCGAGCGCTGCTGGAGGATGCTGGTGTCGAGATTGTCACGAATGCTCGTGTCCAACACGGATCGCGCAGCGGCGGCGTCATGGACGTCACAACAACTGAGGGTGTCCATCGCGCCCGCCTGGTGATCAACTGCGCCGGTTTGCATTCTGATCGCGTGGCGAGTGCGTTCGGCAGTGAGCCGCGGGTGCGCATCATTCCCTTTCGAGGCGAGTATCGAGAGCTGGCGCCCGAGCGCGCGAGTCTCGTCCGCGGGCTGATCTATCCCGTCCCCGATCCGCGCTTCCCATTCCTCGGCGTGCATCTGACGCGCACGATCAACGATGTCGTTGAGATCGGGCCGAACGCGCTGCTGACGTGGCGACGGCACGGCTATCGCCGCGGCTCCTTTCATCTGCGTGACGCGATCGAACTCCTCTCATTCAGTGGCTTCTGGCGACTGGCGGAGCAGCACTGGCGCATCGGGCTCGATGAACTGCATCGCTCTCTGAGTGAGAGCGCTTTTCTCCGGCAGGTCAGACGCCTCCTGCCCGAGATCCGGGCGGAGGACATTTGTTCAGGCAGGGCCGGCGTGCGGGCCCAGGCCGTCGACCCGGATGGCAGGCTGCTCGATGACTTTCTGATCGAAGAGACGGAGGGCGCCATTCACGTGCTCAACGCCCCTTCTCCGGCCGCCACGGCCTCGCTGAGCATCGGGGATGAGATCGCCGAACGAGCGGCCACCCATCTCAGACTGGACTGAGGAGCCACCGAAACGCGCCAACAGGCAAACGTCCGAGAATCCGGATCGCGTTCGAGTCTCCTGAGCGGGCTATGATCGCGGCCAATGCCCATTCCTCGCATCGCCATCGTCGGTCGGCCCAATGTCGGCAAATCCTCGCTGCTCAACATGCTGGCGAAGGACAAGGTGTCCATTGTCGATCCGACGCCCGGCGTCACGCGCGATCGTGTCACCGCCCTTGTCGAGATCGAAGGCCCGCTCAAGACGGAACCTCTCAAAATCGCCGAGATCGTCGACACCGGCGGCTACGGCGTGTACACGGCGCAGGGCGAGCGCTTCGATGAGATCGGTGAGGATCTGTCGAAACTCAGCGGCCCGATCGAATCGCAGATCGGTGAAGCGGTGACGAACTCCGATCTGATCCTCTTCGTCATCGATGCGCAGGATGGTGTGACGGCGCTTGATGAGACGATCGCTCGCATGCTGCGGGAACGCGCATTCGGCGGACGCGATCAGGAGGCGGCGCCCATCGTCGTCGTCGCCAACAAGACGGATTCGGAAAAGTGGGAGCCGCACGCATGGGAGGCGGCAGGCCTTGGCTTCGGCGATCCGATCATGGTTTCCGCCAAGACGAACAACAATCGGCGCATCTTCCGCGAAAAGCTGTACGAGCTGCTGCCGGATATCAGCGCGATGACGACCGATGACGACGAGGCGCCCGAGCTGAAAATCGCCATCGTCGGCAAGCGAAACGCCGGCAAGTCGACCTTCGTCAATGCCCTTGCCGGCGAGAAGCGCGTGATCGTCAGTGAGATCGCCGGCACAACGCGCGACTCGGTTGATGTTCGATTCGAGATGGACGGCCGCTCCTTCATCGCCATCGACACCGCGGGCGTGCGCAAGAAGAAGAGTTATGCGAGCCAGATCGAGTGGTTCGCCAATCATCGCGCCATGCGCAGCGTCGGACGCGCCGATGTCGTGCTTCTCATGATCGACGCCACGGAGCCCGTCTCGCAGGTTGACAAGAATCTCGGCAAGCTCGTGCAGGATCAGTTCAAACCCTGCGTGATCGTCGTGAACAAGTGGGATCTGGCCGAAGGCAAGCGCAACAACAAGGGCAAGCCCATCTCGCCCTATGACTACCAGGAATATCTCTGGAAGCAGATGAAGGGTCTGAGGCGATGCCCGATCGTCTTCACGTGCGCCGACACCGGCGAGGGACTGAAGGAGACGATCGAGGTCGCGCACGATCTGTTCGAGCAGTCACTACAGCGCGTGGCGACAGGCAAGCTGAATCGCATCGTGCGCACCATCCTCAAGGAGCGCGGCCCGTCCACGAAACTCGGCTCCCGGGCGAAGGTCTTCTATGTCGCCCAGGTGGGCGTGCAGCCGCCGACGATTCTCATGGTCGTCAACAGCACCAAGCTCTTTTCACCGGCGTACGAGCGGTATCTGCTCAACCGCCTCTCCGAGCGCACGCCCTTTGAAGAGACGCCGATTCGCCTGATCATGCGCGATCGCAAACGCGTCTCGCTTGAGGGGCTCTTTGCGGGTGAGCATCTGGCCGAACGCATCGATTACGACAGCGATGACTTCGATGATCAAATGAAAAACCTCGACGCCGAAATGGGCGACGAGGTTGATGAGTCGGTCACAGAGAACAGGTAGCGAGATTGATCAGGCGGCCAGTCCGCCGTAATCATCGCCTTCCTCTTCCTCATCCCAGTCATCCCATCCCGTCCACGCCTTGTCGGGCATGTGGCGATGATGGATGTTGACGATCTTGGCAAGCTGCTGCCCGAAGAGATCGCCGAGCGTGTCGAGCTGCGCCACGAGATCCTCCGAATACGGGCTGGATCCGTCACGGAAGAAGACGAGCACCGCCAGGCATTCGCCATCAAAGCGCGCCGTGAAGACGAGCACATCGGAGTCGGCCAGCCAGGACGCGTCATCGCCAATCCAGTTCGAGAGCGGATTCTCGCACGTGAAGTGGTGCGGCTCATCCTCATCCTGGAATCGCGGCGCGATGACATCCGCAAGATGATCAAGCAGCACATCAGCCGTATCCTTCGGGCAGTCATAGTTGACGTACGCGCCGAGGCTGAAGTCGCTGTGATTGCTGGGCAGGAAGACTGCGGCGTTGGTCGGCCCGGTCTTGGTGAGCATGTACTCAAGACCCGTGCGAAGCAGCTCCTCGATATCCAGCTCCTGCTGGATCAGCGAGCCGAACTCGCTGGCGAGCGCCACCTGGCCGACCTGATCGGACAACTCCTGATACGCGCCGACAAGGTCGTTGCACAGGGAGTTGACCTGATTGGTCACCTGACGTCGAGCCGTGTTGAGGCGGCGGCAGATGCGCTTCAGCCGCTCGACGCGTCGCTCCTGCTCGTGGATGTTTCGTGAACGCTCCACGGCGCTGCACACGCTTGTGATGAGCTGATGTTCATCAAAGGGCTGAGCCAGCAGATCCATCGCCCCGGAGCGCATGGCTCGCACGGCCAGATCAAGCGTCGGCTCATTCGCCGAAATAATCACCCGGGTCGTGGCGCACGTCTGCTCAAACTCATGATGCAGGTCGAGGCCCGAGCCATCGGGTAGCTGGGCATTGACAATCACCGCGTCATAGTTGGCGCCGGCGATGGCGCCCCGCGCTTCGAGCATGGTTGCGACAGGGTCGCACACCATCTCCTGATCGCGCAGAAGTGAAGCGGCGCCGGCCCGGGCGGATGCATCCGGCTCGACGAGCAGGATGCGCGCGGGCGCCAGCGGTTCAGCCGGAGCGGCGGGCGCCGCATCCAGCGTTGGTTCGTCTTTCTTTTCGAGCTCGCCGATCATTGGCGTGTCTGACTCCGTTTGCTTTCGCCTTGCCTTTCGCCGCGCCATGTCTCTCTCCTCCTCCTCGTGCCCTCCCGTCAGGCCGCCGCTTCCGACGATCCCGCGTGAGGCGCTCTCCAGTCCGGAATGATGATGCGTGCGGTTGTGCCGCTTTCCTCATCACTCTCGAACTCGATCCGCCCGCCGTGCAGCTCCACAAGCCGCGACGCTCGAGCAAGACCAAGTCCTGCTTGTCTCCCAGCCTCCTTGTGGGAGAAGAAGGGGTCGCACGCATGGGAGAGCGTGTGCCCATCCATGCCACAACCATCGTCCTTCACTTCGATCACCAGTCGGCCATCAGAGCCGTCTGCCTGAACCCGAAGCTCGACGATTCCTTTTGGCCTTGCCTCAATTGCGTTCTGGACGAGTTCTGTCGTCGCTTCCGCGATGTGCTTCGGATCGATGTACGCCGGGGGCAACGGTCCGCGCACGATCAGTTTTACCGGCGGCTTGCCATGTTCGTCCGAGATCCGATCCGAACGAACGTCCCGTACGAGTTTGGACATCAGGTCCGGTAGATCAGTTGTGCGCTTGAACGGTTTCGGCGGGTTGGCGAAGAAATGCAGGTTGGAGATCAATCCGCTGAGTTGACTGGCGGCCTTGGCGATGGTCATCGCGACCGCGCGCGTCTCCTTGTCCTGCAGTTTTTGCGCAAGAAGCTGGCTGCGCCCGCTGATCACCGTCAGCGGATTGTTCATTTCGTGCGCGGCGCCGGCCGCCATCTCGCCCAGTCGCGCCATCGACTGCGCATCGGTCAGGCGCGTCTGGGTTTCGGTCAATGTGCGATTGGCTTCGGCAAGCTGCTCGCCGAGCCTGCGCGCGCCTTCGTGCTGTGTGGCTGCGACGATCGCTGCCCCCCAGGTCGACGTCAGCGCTGACAGCGCCGGGCTCTTGAGCAGCTTCGGATCGATCTCGCGATCGTGCAGCAGCGCGGCCGGGCGATCCGCGCTTGAGACCAGCGGCATCAGACGCACGCTGCGCACATCCTCAGCGTCGATCAGATAGTCCTGTAGCCAGGGAAGAAGACCCACGCTCTCGGCGCTGAGCTGCGCCGTATCCGCCAGTTTCGCCAGATCGCCACCCGCCACCGGAGGCGGCGGCATCAGTTCATTGCGCAGCGCCCGTCCATCACTGCTGCAACGGCAGATCCGCCATGGCTGATCAGGCTGCGGCTGCTGAAGGATCATGAAAAATCCGTCGCCGAAGACGCTGGCCGCAGACGCAGACACACGCGCAAAGGTGTTCTGCAATGTGCTTCCAAGATGATGATCCATCTGAAACGCGCTGATCGCCGCCAGCACGCGCCCCTGACGCTCCGAATCCAGCGCGCGATCATGAATCTGCCGATTCATCGCGCCGAGGCGACGATTGGCGGACGCCACGCATCGGAACGCAAGATCCAGATCATCCTCATCATCAAGGCCGAGATCACCGGCTCGCTGAGCGACGCGCCGAATCAGATCGCGCTCGATCTGACGCAGGATGGCCGGATCAATGTGATTCTCTTCGAAGACGCCTTCCAGATTCGGCTCCAGCACATAGTTGCCGGACCAACCCAGATGCATGGAACGCGCCACTGCGTCCGCCACAGTCACCAGCGCAATCGCGTTGCGATGCGGAAGGTCGGGCAGTGAGCTGTAGCGCTGGCCGTGCAGCCAGATCACATCCTGAAATGCGACCGGAAGCCCCCAGTGTTCGGCAAGGCGCTTACCCGCCAGATGATGATCCACACCGATGACGCTTCGTTCGATCTCGGCGATGTTGCACTGCCCCTGCTCGGCGATGCGCGCCACGCGCGCAAATGAACGAGGCAGGATCACATCCAGGGAGTACTTGCCCAGATCATGCAGCAGGCCGCAGACGAAGGCCTCATCCGGCGTGATGGTCAGATGATCTTCCGGCATGCGCGCCGCGATCATCTCCGCTGCGCATGCGACTGCGATGGAATGGCGCCACAGCTCGCGACGATCAATCGTGCCGATGGCCGCCTCGTCGGACTCGAGCGGTTCATTCTCCTGCTGTTCATCCGACATCATGTCGTAGAGATGAACGCTGAGCAGCGCCGAGCGCACGGCCTCGTAGCCCAGCATGACGACGGCGCGGGAGACCGTCGTGATGCGATCGCCGAGACCGGTGTCCGAACGTCGGCACATGGAAAGCAGGCGGCTTGTCAGCGCGACGTCCGCTTCGACAAGAGCAATAAGCTGCTCCATGTCGACATCGTCGGAGTTCGACATCTGCAGCAGACGCATCGCGACGGGCGAAAGCGTGGGAAGCGCATCCACCTGCTGGAGGATGAGCTCGATGCGTTGGGATCGCGAGATGTCCAGATCGGCAGTCATTGCTCCGAACGAGGCTCCTGAACGCGCGCACTGGCGCCGCCACGATCACAGCCGTCGGTCGCGCAGGACTCCCGGAAGAATGGTCCCGGACCTCTCTGCCGCAGCCTCAGTTGGAAACGTCGGCGCCCGCCGGCATGTCCAATAGTTCGGCAACTCGGGCCATCAACTTCTCCACATTGAAGGGCTTCTTCATGAAGTCGTCGGCGCCGGCGCCGAGCAGACGCTCCACCTCATCCTGATTGACGACGCCCGATACGAAGATGATGCGGGTATCGCTCGAATCATCGCCTTCACGGATCCGCTGGCATACCAGATCGCCATTGATGTCCGGAAGCATGTAATCCAGGATCATCAGATGCGGCTTGAAGGACTCGCTGAGCGCTCCGGCGTCGTAGCCCGTCGCCGCGGACTTCACCTCGAACCGTCCGTCCCGATCCAGGATGTCCTTGAAGAGCTCGACGATCTCCGGATCATCATCCACAACGAGAATGCGCTTCTTGCCCGCTTCGATCGAATCGAGCGGGATGTCATTCTCCTTCATGAACCGGATCAGCTCGACGCGTGGAATGCGCCGGAATCGCGAGCCGGGAACGCGGAAACCGTTCAGGCGGCCGCTGTCAAAGCAGCGAATGATCGTCTGCTGGCTCACGCGGCAGATCTCAGCGGCCTCACCAGTCGTGAAGACCTGCTTCTCCGACCAGTCCGATGTGCTTCGTCCGTTTGCCGACATTGGTTAGCGCTCCCCCAAACGGCGTTCGCCGTGGATTGGACAGAGACTTCGACGATCTCGGGCAAACAACCCAAGGCGCCAAAGTTCGCCAAACAACCATCGACTCCCAGATTCTCCAACTTAACTCTGCGTCGGAATCCGGGATCACCTGGCCACGACACCAGGGCACGGCTTCTCCTCCGAAGCCGAATCTCCATTATGACGTTAGGCTCGAATGTTGGTTCTGGCGATCCTGGGAATCTGGCGACTTTATCGGGCGCCCTGCGATTCCGACCTGCCAGGGGCTATTGACCCAGTACGAGATTCGACGAGGGGTCGAAATCCACCATGTACATGGTCGGCATCAGGTAGTTCACGCCGTCGTACACGAAGACGCGTCCGCTCATGCGATACGTCAGGCTGTCCTCGTAGCTGGCCTGAAGCTCCTCGATGCCCTCGAGATTCTGGCACGGCAGGAGCCGCATGGGGGCGTCCAGATCGATCGGGCTCTCGGGATCGTTGTCGAACGTGAACACCCACTCACCCAGGGGGCTCAGCACGACGCGGCCTCGTCTGAGTCTGAGCAGAGATCCCTCGCGCCGAAGACCGGGACGATTCGCCGCGCCGACCGGAGGCGGGACGATCTCGCGCCGTCTGGGCGTCGCTTCATCCAGTTCGCGGAGCAGCTCATCGATGCTCGGATCTTCAGGATTGGCGGGCTCGGCGTCCTCTCCGATGATCTCGTCCTGGACGGCCTCTTCATCCACGGTCTCGATGGCGTGGCTGGTCGGCAGCAGGTAGTTGCGGCCCTGATAGACGAACACCTGGCCGCTGACGACGAATCGCACATCCTCGTCACGCCCCTGAACAAGCTGCTCCATGGCTGTGAGGTTCATGCACGGCAGCAGCACCATGGGCGGAAGCGAGACGCCGCCGAGCTGATCGCGATCGAAGATGAAGACCCAGTGGCCGGAAGGCAGCATGCGGATGCGTCCCTTGCCCTTGGGAAGCAGTGCGCCCTCTCGAAGCAGCGTGGCGCCGAATCCGGCTCTTCGCAGCTCCTGCTCGTCGACGATCAGGTGATCCATGACGTCGACCTGATCCTCGACGATCGTCTCCTCCATCACAGCTTCCTGAGCGCCGGCCGGCTGGATCGCCATCGCGGCTATCGCGCTGAAGCTGAGGAGAATCAAACGAAGAGTGGCGCGGGACGGCATGGGCGCTCCTTGAAGGACTGCTTCTGAGGCAGTCCCGGCATGCTAGGAGATTCGACATGCCTTTTGTCGGCTGGATCTTCCCCCCTGCCGCAACGGCGGGATGAGGCGGCCATCGCGATGTGCGCATAAAAAAACGCATCAATGCGAAATCGGCACCGCGCCGATGCGCCCACGCACTGATGCGCCTTAGATCACCGAGGAATCCGGATTCGACGACACGCATCGATCAAATCGATGCGCACTCGCCGACGAGCCGGTCAGACTGAGCGACCGAACCGGCCTCGTCAGAGGCGGCAAGAGTTCGCCAGCGTCGCGTCCCGTGAATCTGACGCAGGACCGCCGTCCATGAACGGGTCCTCCCGAGCGCCGCCCGGAAGGTCTAGGAGGAACACGGTTTGAACGGTCCTTCTGGTTGTCCCCTCCATATGCGAGGGAACAGCGCGGGCGGGGCCACGACATGTCGTCTTTTTTTGCTGGGGTCCACTACTGGGGCTATCCGCCCCCGTGCGTGTTTGCCTCAGAAATCGAGGCCGAGGTACCCGTTGAACGTGCTGTCCACGGGCATGCCGGGCTCGGCTGAGGTGCGGAATGGAGGCACGGCCGTCGGGCGGGCACGGGTGAAGTCCTCCACCTTGACGGCGCCATCCACGAAGGCCACGTGATGCCTGCCTTCAGCCGCTCCGGGCCAGTCGTTCAGGAAGAGCAGGCCCTTCCGCGACGGGTAGTTCACGTCGGAGAAACGAACCTTCCGGGCGTGGACGCGAGCCCACTGCTTTTTCACGACGGCGCCGGGATTCGCCCAGATGTACGCCTCGGTGATCAGCGTGAGTCCCAGGCGGTACTCGGTGGGCATGTCAAAGCCGTAGAGATCGACCACGGTCGAATCCGGACCATCGTCCATGCCATTCTTCTCAAAGACGCTCTGCTCGTAGGAGCTGTACCAATGGCGGCTGAACTGGCCATCGTTCCAGCCTGCGAGCACGCTGGGCCAGAGTTCGTCCTGACTCAGGTATTTGGACCAGCCACGCTCCGTCATGTGGTAGACGCCGTAGAAATCCTCGGCTTGACGCCCCTTCTCGTCGGGAGCGCCGGCATTGACGATGCGATCCTGATGGCTGACGGCCCAGGAGGCGAAGTCCAGATGAGTCTGATGGAGCTGAGAAAGATCGACGGCGACCCGGGCAGAATCGCGGGAGGCCTTCAGAGCGGGCGCGGTGATCCCGATCAGGATTGCAATGATCGCAATCACCACAAGCAATTCGATCAGGGTGAAGCCGCGACGAATCATGATCTTCCCGTCGCCTGGAGAGGCGACTGGCCCGATCGTACCGATGGGAAGGCGAGGGCGGCAAGGGAAAAGACACTCTGGAGGGTCCAGGACGCGGATATCCTTGTGTCCGGCCGGTTTTTCGGCGATTCCCGGTCCCTTCCAGCCCACCCTGCTCGCCAGTCGAGCCGGATCTGAACACCGCGCGAGCCACGAGCCTTGGACAGATGGGTCACCGTCAAACAGATCTTCGCGGAAGCGACCGAGCGATCACCTTCTGATCGCCGCGCCTTTCTCGATGCGCGCTGCGAAGGGGACGACGCGATGATGGCCGAAGTGCTGGGGCTTCTGGAGGCGCACGAATCGGCGGCCGAGTTTCTCGCGCCGCCGACCCGCCACGACGATGGGATCGATGATCGAAGACCGGGTGACTCGATCGGGGCGTACACGATCGTCGAGCGCCTCGGCGCCGGCGGCATGGGCGCTGTGTATCTGTGCACGCGCGGTGAGGGCGAGCAGGAAGAGCGCGTGGCCATCAAAGTTGTCAAGCGCGGCATGGATACGGAGCAAGTCCTTTCCCGCTTCCGCACCGAACAGCGCACACTGGCAAATCTTGCACATCCGAACATTGCTTCGTTTCTTGACAGTGGCGTGTCGAAGGACGGCCTGCCTTACATCGTGATGGAGTATTTCTCCGGCGAGCGCATCGATCGATATTGCGATGCGCACACGCTGAGCGTTCACGAACGCGTTGAACTTTTTCAGCAGATCTGCAGCGCGGTGCAGCACGCGCATCGCAACCTCGTCGTTCATCGCGATCTCAAGCCTGCGAACATTTTGATTTCCGATGATGGCGAGCCGCGCCTGCTTGATTTCGGTCTGGCGAAGATCGTCAGTGACGAGGGCGGCGAAGCGCCCCTGACCATCACCGCGCCATCGCGCCGTTTTCTCACACCCGAGTACGCCAGCCCGGAACAGGCGATGGGACGTCCCGTCACGACGGCGACGGATGTCTACTCCCTTGGCGTCATGCTGTACGAACTACTGACGGGCAGGCGTCCTCTCGCACTTCGCGGACGCAGCGCCAGTGAGATCGAGCGTGCGCTTGAGCGCGAGGATCCGCCCCTGCCCAGCGCCGCCGTGAGCCCCGGCGCCCGCATGCGACGGCTTGCGCCCGCTGGCGATGAGCAGGAGCGACTGATCGAAATCGCCGCTGATCGTGGAACGACGCCGGAGCGACTGAAGCGAACGCTGTCGGGCGATCTGGACTGGATCGTGATGCGCGCGCTGCAGAAGGATCCGTCGCGCCGGTACACATCCGTCGAACAGTTCAATGAAGATCTGCGCCGTTTCTGCGAAGGCCTGCCGGTGCTTGCCCGGCGCGACACGCTTGTCTATCGCACGCAGAAGTTCCTGCGGCGGCATCGAACGATGACGATCGCGACGGCCGCAATCGTGCTGGTCGTGCTGATCGGCTCCATCACGACGATCTGGCAGGCCGGCGTTGCGGCGCAGGAGCGCCGACTGGCCAACGATGCGCAGATGCGCGCCGAGCGCATCAATACGTACACCGCCCAGGTGCTCAGCCTTGCCGATCCTGCAGTGATGGGATCACGAGATCGCTTCCGGGAGTTTCTCGAGCGCGCCAGCGATCAACTGAGCGCCGAGCTCAGTGACGAACCGGCGGCGCGAGCGCAGGTGCATGAAGAGTTCGGGCGCGTGTACTACACACATGGTGATTACTCAGAAGCGCTGCGGCATCTGCGGACGGCGCTGGCGCTTCGAAGATCGTTGAAGCCGCGGAATGACCAGACCGTGATCGCACTGTTGCATCTGCTCGGCACCGTGATGACCGAAGCAGGCCAGCTCTCTGAAGCGGAGGAGACGCTCCAGCAGGCGATGGATCAGCTTGATCAGCTCGAACATGACGACGAACTGCGACGAGCGGGCATTCTGGAGAACATGATTGACCTTCGGCGGGCTCAGCGCGATCTGATTCGCGCCGAGGCGCTGGCAGGCGAGTTGCTGGCCATCTACGAGCACGCGATGGCTGATCAGCCGGCCTTCATCATCGCCCGCCGCACATTGCTTGCGGAGATTCTCTCCGAGGGCGCCGAGCATGAAGCCGCATTGGCGCTCTACGAAGAGTGCATCGCTGATCTGAAGGCGCTGGAGCCCGTCGATCCGGTGACGATGTGTGTGGCGCTCAACGGCTATGCGAAGGCGCTGGCGGAGGCCGGGCGTCTGGATGATTCCCGCAGGACATACAAGGAATCGATCACACGGCTTCGGATGGCAGATGAGATTGACAGCCGCGCACTGGCGGACGCGCTTCAGGGTTACGCCGCGTCGCTGACGCGAACGGGAAGTCAGGATGACGCTCGCGCGCTGCTTGAAGAGGCGGCTGAGATCAAGCGCAATCTCTTAGGAAGCGCGCACCCGGACGTGCGGCGGATCGAATCGCAGATACAGACGATGGAAGGCCGCTGATTCAACCTGCGTCCGACGTCTCATCGCCTCGCATCTCAAGACCGCTGACGCGCTGGTAGAGCCACGCACGTGCACACGCCCATTCGCGCTTAACGGTTCGCGGCGAAAGATCCAGCGCCACCGCCGTCTCTTCGACTGTCAGGCCGACGAAGAAACGAAGGGCGATGACGCGGCTCATGCGAGGATCAAGCTTTTCGAGCTCGACCAGCGCCTCGTCGAGATGCAGCAGTTCTTCAGCGTCCGCTTCGAACGTCAGTTGCTCGGTTTCGAGGATGATGCGTTTGCGTCCGCCGCCACGCTGCGGACCGGCGACGCGGCGGGCGCGCTCGATGAGAATGCGGCGCATGGCGGTCGCGGCCGCGGCGAGATAGTGCGCCCGATTCTCCCATTTGGAGTCGCCACTCTTTTTCAGGCGGAGGAATGCCTCGTGCACCAGCGCCGTGGGTTGCAGCGTATGGCTTGCGGGTTCGTTGGCCATCTGCCGGATGGCCATGGATCGAAGGATCTCATAGACCTCTCCGACAACATCCTGAGCCTGCGACTCATCGGCATCCGGCGCACGTTCGTCATTCACCTTGGCGGATCTCTGAAATGCGCTGCTCGTGGTTGTTGACATGAATGAGAACATCCTCGCACCGGCCCCGATCAAGCGGGACGCTGCGGCACGCTTATACCTGATCCTCCCGACAGACCTGTTGAAGGGCAAGCGAATTTCGGCGCCACACACGTGAGATGTCCGCAAGGCGCCCGTTCATGGCGCCCCGGTTGATCCAAACGTGACCTGTTGTGACAATGCTAAGCTTGCTCAAACCACCCGATTGAAGGGCCTGTGGCGGAACTGGCAGACGCGGCGGACTTAAAATCCGCTCCTCGTTTACGAGGGTGTGGGTTCAAATCCCACCGGGCCCATTGATGACGTTCGTCGCTCAGCGAAGATCCGCGCCGGCGCGCCGGCGATCCACTGTCGTCGTCACTTCAAGCGCTTCGACGCCCGACTCGCCAAGCGCTGGCGATTCGACATGCGGGATGCCGGCGAAGCGCTCCAGGCAATCCGCCGCGCCTTTCGATGCGACGCGGCCATCAAACTTCGCCGCCAGATCCACCAGCGCCTCCTTCTGGAGTGCGCACGCGGTCTGATCGGAGAGCAGGCGATCGACTTCGACGAAGAGGCGCTCTGGCCCCCCGAAGTACGGAATGAACTCCGGGACGATGCTCGTGCCCGCGATGACATTGGGCAGCGCGAAGCTGTCCGTCTGGATCAGCCACCTGGCAAGGCCGTGGTAGATCAACCGTCCGGCCTTGTAGACGACGATCATTGGCTTGTGCTGACGGGCGATCTGCAGGGTGACCGTTCCTGAGACAGCCAACGCGACATCGCACCAGTCGATCACCAGATCGGCGCCGCCGACGATCATGTGCAGACCCTCAGGCCAGCCGCCGATTTCATCCGCCATCTCACGAAGGCGCGATTCGACCTGCGTCGTCGTCGCCGGGATGACGGCGGTCACATCCGGCCGATGACGCCGAAGCATGCGGAAGGTGTGAAGCAGCAGATGAAAGTTGTTCTTGATCTCGCCGGGCCGCGAGCCGGGCATGATGGCGAGCTTCTTCGGGCTGTCGGGAAACTGAGCACGGAGGCCTTTTGGATCACCGAGGTTGGGCGGGCTATCGAAGAGCGGATGCCCGACAAAGGTCGCCTGCACGCCCCGAACTTCCATCCAGCGCTGCTCAAAGGGCAGCAGGCACATGACGTGATCCGTCAGCCTTCTGAGCTTGGCGATGCGCCATCCCCCCCACGCCCAGAGCTGTGGCGCCACGAGATGGACGACTTTGATCCCCCGCTCTTTGGTCAGCTTGCAGATGGGGAAGTTCGCCGCGGGAGAATCGACGGGGATGTGCACGGTGACGCGATTCTTGTCCAGCCAGCGGCCGATCTTGCGGTTGTAGCTGAGATGATCGTTGATCTTGCGGAAGCCCGGCAGGCCGACGACAGCGTCATCGATGGCGCCGCGGATGATCTCAGCGCCGGCGGCCTCCATCTTGGGCCCGCCCCAGGCGTAGATCTTCAGATCGGGATGTCGACGCCGAAGCTCAGCGATCGCGGCGGCGGCGTGATCATCGCCGCTCGGCTCGAAGGCCGTAAAGAAGAGCACAGGCTCGCCGGATCTGTCTGACACGTGGTCGAATCTCCCGATTGAGTGTTCTGGCGGACATCCTAGCCTGCATCCGTCGCTTTCGATCCTGCCATCCAAAGCGAGCGAGCGCTTGACCGATATACTCCCCGCCTCAATGAGCAGAACACAGGCGGAGCCACGTATGAGCATTTCTCCCAACAAGTATCGGACCCACAGCTGCGGCGCCCTGCGCCTGACCAATGAGGGCGACGAGGTCGCTCTCTCAGGCTGGGTGGACTCGGTGCGTTCGCACGGAGAGGGGCTCGTCTTCGTCGATCTTCGCGATCGCGACGGCGTGACGCAGATCGTCTTCGACGCCGAGGATTCGGACGGTGAAATCGTCGATCGAGCCGATCGGCTGCGTGGCGAGGATGTGATCTGCATCAAGGGATATGTTCGCAAGCGCGACGGCGGCGCCAATCCCAAGCTGGAGACGGGAGAGATCGAAGTGGTTGTTCGGACGCTTGATGTGCTCAACGTCGCGCAGGACATCCCCTTCAAGCCGACGGATAAGGAAAGCCTGCCCAACGAGGAGAACAGGCTGCGCTATCGATACGTCGATCTGCGCCGGCCGCGCATGCAGCAGATCCTGCGCACGCGAGCGCGCGTGTGCCAGATCATGCGGCAGCATCTTTCCGAAACGGGATTCACCGAAGTCGAGACGCCCGTCCTGTTCAAGACCACGCCGGAGGGCGCTCGCGACTTTCTGGTTCCTTCGCGGCATCAGCCGGGTTCGTTCTACGCACTGCCGCAGAGCCCGCAGATTCTTAAGCAGATTCTGATGGTCTCCGGCATGGAGCGCTATTTTCAGATCGTCAAGTGTTTCCGTGATGAGGATCTTCGCGCCGATCGCCAGCCGGAGTTCACGCAACTCGATATCGAGATGTCCTTCATCGAGCAGAAGGATGTGTTGGAGGTCATCACCAGTCTCTTCCGCAAGATCTGGAAGGACGTGCTGGGGATCGACATCGGCGACGTGCCTCACATGAGCTACCAGGAGGCGATGGATCGATTCGGTTCCGATCGCCCTGACACGCGCTTCGGTCTGGAATTGGTGGATGTCTCGGAGATCGTCAAGCAGACGGACTTCAAGGTGTTCACCGGCGCCATCGATAAGGGCGGCGTGGTGAAAGCGATCCGCGTGCCCGGCGGCGCCGGCAAGCTGACGCGCAAGATCACCGATGGTTACGCTGAGTTCGTCAAGCAGTTTGGCGCCGGCGGCCTGCCGGTGACCAAGCTCGAAGGCGGCGAGTTCGTCTCCGGTGTCGCGAAGTTCGTGCAGGACGTCCGTCCTGCACTGGTCGACAAGCTGGGCCTTGAAGATGGCGATCTCATCGCCTTCGGCGCCGACACGTACAACGTCGTCTCGCGATCACTGGGCGAGCTTCGCCTGAAGGTTGCGAAGGACATGGACATGATTCCGGCCTGGGGAGAGAAGTGGAACTTCCTCTGGGTCGTGGATTTCCCGATGGTCGAGTGGGATGAAGAAGAGCAGCGATGGTTCTCGCTGCATCATCCCTTCACGGCGCCCAAACCCGAGGATGTCTCCAGGATGGAGTCGGACACGGCGAATGTGCGGTCCGACGCGTATGACTTCGTGCTCAATGGCTCGGAGCTCGGCGGCGGCAGCATTCGAATCCACAACGCCGAAGTTCAGAAGACCGTCTTCAAACTGCTCGGACTCACGGATGAGGAAGCGGAGATGAAGTTCGGCTTCCTGATGGGCGCATTCCGGCACGGCGCTCCGCCCCACGGCGGCATCGCCATGGGTGTTGATCGCGTCGTCATGCATCTGTGCGATACGGACAACATTCGCGATGTGATCGCGTTTCCCAAGACGGCGATCGGCAGTGATCTCATGGCAGACGCGCCGAGCCCGGTGGACGCCGAGCAGCTTGCGGAAGTCTTCATCGCATCGATAGCGCCCGCGGACGACTGATTCGGCGCGCAGCTTCCCCGTCAGGCGAACGCCTTTTCCTTCTCTTCCGGCGTATCCGGCGCGATGCGTGTGATGATGCGCGCGCCGACCGAATCGCCCCAGACGTTCACCGTCGTGCGGCACATGTCGAGGATGCGATCGACGCCGAGGATCAGACCGATCGCCGCGAGCGGCAGCGGATCGACATCATCGACACCCGCAAGCGTCGTGTTGACGGCGTTGATGATGATCAGCGTGGTGACGAGGCTGCCGCCCGGGACGCCTGCTGCGCCGACGGCGGCGAGCGTGGCGGTCATCACGATCACGAGATATTGCGCGAATCCGAGGTCGTATCCGAACGCCTGGAACATGAAGATGACGGCGATGCCTTGATACAGCGCAGTGCCATCCATGTTCACCGTGGCGCCGAGAGGCAGCACGATGCCGCTGGCGCGCTTGGAGCAGCCGCCCAGATCGCTGGTCGCTTCGATCGTGACGGGCAGCGTCGCCATGCTTGACGATGTGCCGAAGGCTGAAAAGAGCGCAGAGCGAATCGCCCACATGAACTTGTACGGATTGATGCGCGTCGCCAGGAAGAGCACGAGCGGCAGCGCGACGAACATGTGAAATCCGAGCCCGGCAAGCACCGTGGCGACGTATGCCGCAAGTGCGCCGGCCAGTTCGCGTAAGCCCATCGAACCGACGGCCCAGGCGACGAGCAGCATCACGCCCAGCGGCATGAGCCAGAGAATCGCGCGCACGATGATCATCAGCGCTTCGTGCAATGACTGGACAATCTCGATAAATGGCTTGCCTTTGGCGCCGGCGAGCAGAAGTCCGACGGCAAGCACAATCGTGGCGGTGATGATCGAAAGCGCCTGGCCGTTCGCCGCGGCCTGGATGAAGTTTTCGGGGATCATGAGGCGCAGGATGTTGATCCACGCCGCGGCGAGCCCGCCTCCAGAGGAGACTTCTCCGCCCCGTTCAAGGACGATGGCTTCACCTGTGGCCGTCGCCTGGCTGATGACATCCGCGGGGATGCCGTTGCCCGGCTGGATGGTGGCGCCGAGTGTGACGCCCGTGCCGACGGCCAGAACCATGGTCAGCAGATAGAAGATGAGCGTCGCGACACCGATGACGCCGAGCTTGCGCGCATCGCCGACGGATGTGATGCCGACCATCACACTTGTGAAAATGAGCGGGATCGTGATGAGTTTGAGCGGCCGGATGAGAACGAGATCACCGGCCGTCTTCCAGCCGCCCGTCACCTCCGCGATCTTCTCCGGCGTGGCGTTCGCATCCCAGAGGAAGAAGTGCCCGATCAAGACGCCCAGCGCCAGGCCGGCGATGATCAGAATGGTGAGCAGGTTCGTCTTGGACCGCATCGAAACTCCAATCAGCGGTGGAAACGGGATCGAGGAATCGTGCGGGTTCAGGCGCCCCCGGCATCGCGAGCGAGGCATGCCTCCAGCGGCAGCGGATCAAACTCGAGATGCGTCTGTGCCTTGGCGATCTGGCAGGTGTTGTCCTGCATCGCCATGATCGGCTCGGACGGGCCGAATGGCAGCATGCGCGCCATGCCCATTTTCTGAGCGGCAAGCGCGCCGTAATGCGCAAACTCGCCCGAGATGCCTCTGGGCTTGATCTTCGGATCTGCGCCCTTCACGAAGCTCTTCATCGTGTTCAGTAGATCGATCCAGTTCATCGCGTCTGGGCCGCCGAGTTCGTAAACCTCGCCGCTGGCCTCATCGGCGTCGATGGACTCCACAATCGCAGAAGCCACATCGTCGACGTGCAAGGGCTGCACGCGGCCGGAGAGCACCTGCTCGCCGGGAAGCGCTTTGTTGCGGAAAAAATACGGCATGAACTTGTGCGGAGGCTCATGGCCGGTCGCCCAGCCCGCGACGAGTTCATTCATCTCCCCGCCCGCGCCGACGATCAGCGACGGCCTGACGATGGTCCAGTCGAGCCCGCTGCGACGGACGATCGTTTCAGCTTTGAACTTGGACGTCTCGTATTCGGCTCGCGATTCCGGTTTCGCGCCGAGGGCGGACATATGGATCAGGCGCCAGACGCAAAGCTCCCGGGCCGCTTCCACGATGCGGTTGGTCGCGTCAACATGCAGACGCTCGTACGTCACCGTGCGCCCGACTTCCCGGCGAATGCCGATCAGATGGACGATGGCGTCGCATCCGGAGACCAGCTCGCTGACCGCGTCTCGATCGAAGATGTCGCCTCGAACTCGGGTGACGCCGTCGGCGGGCAACACATCGAGCGCTTTCTGCTGATCGCGGACGAGCGCTCGCACGCCGTAGCCGTGATCGATCAGCTTGCGTACGACGTGGCGTCCGACGAATCCTGTGGCGCCGGTGACGGCGACCATCGCACGCGTGTTGTGATCACTTCCCGACGATTCGGTCGACATGAAGGGCCTCCTGAGAACGCGGAGTCTATCGGCCCCATCGGCCGGCGGGCAACGGACCCGCCTCCTCTCCACACCCGACGCGAATCGACAGCGAGCGAGTAGTATCGGATCGCCATGCACTTCCCGCTGCTGATCGCCGAGGACGCACATTCGACGCTGATGGCGTTTGTCATCGTGCTGGCCTCTGCCGGGCTGGTGGCGACGGCGCTTCAGCGATTCCGAGTGGCAGTGGTTCCGGCCTTTCTGGTGACGGGGGTCATCCTTGGGCCGAATGCGACGGGCGTCGTCGCCGAGCAGTCGCTCGATTACATCACTGACTTTGCGATCATTCTGCTGCTCTTCGGCATCGGTCTGCAGATTCACCTGGATACGATCCGGCGCGGGGCGGCCGTGCTTCTCACGGCGGGCATCGGCTCGGTCGTTCTCTGCACCGGCCTGGGATGGCTGACGGGACGCCTGTTCGGCCTCTCGACTCCACAGGCGCTGTGCATCGGACTGGCGCTGGCGCTTTCGTCGACTGCCGTGGTGCTTCGCGCGCTTTCGGATCGCAAGGAGCTGCATCAGTCGCCGGGTCGGCTGTCATTTGCGATTCTCATCATCCAGGATCTTGCGGTCCCGCTGATTCTCGTCCTGATCCCCGTGCTTGCGGGCCTGGAAGGCGGAGAAGGCGGCGGCCCGATCACGTTTGACGATGGACTGACGGATGAGCTTCAAAAGGCCGTGCGCAGTCTCGTCGGCATTGCGATGATCGTGTTCGTCGGACGTTTTGCACTGCCCTACCTCCTTCGCGAAGCGGCGCGCACGCGATCGCCGGAAGTGACACTCATCCTCTCCGTCGCGGCGGCCATCGGCGCGGCCGCCGGAACGCATGCGCTTGGATTCAGCCATGAACTCGGCGCATTCCTCGCGGGCGTGGTGCTCGCGGATACTCCCTTCCGCCATCAACTCAGCGGCCAGATCGGTCCGGCGCGCGATCTCTTCATGGCGGCATTCTTCACGGCCGTGGGCATGGTGGTGAACCCTGCGGTGCTGGTCGAATCGTGGTGGGTCGTGCTGATCGGCACGCTTCTGCTGACCGTGCTCAAAGGCGGCGCCATCAGCTTTGCTTCATGGTCGGCCGGAGCGCCTGCCGCGACGGCCATCTTCGCCGGCTGCACACTTGCTCAGGGCGGCGAGTTCAGCCTCGTGATTCTTCAGACGGGACTCGCCGAAGGACTGATCGATCGCGAACTCGGTTCGCGCCTCGTCAGCATTATCGTGCTTTCTCTGATGGTCACGCCGCTGCTTATGGCTGCCGGCCGGCGGCTAGCGGCCAACTGCACGCGGATTGGCCCTCCGCCGTGGATTCGCAAGAGTGTCTTCGGTGAGGATGTGGCGGAGGATGATGGGCGCCAGCGCGTCATCGTCGCAGGATTCGGACCGGTCGGCCGCGCCGTCGTGGATCGACTGACCGCAGCGGGCGTCGCCTGCACGATCATTGAACTCAATCCGTCCACGGTGGACGCCCAGACCAAGCTCGGACGGCGCATCATCTTCGGCGACGCATCAAATGCGTCCGTCCTTGAATCGGCCGGTGTCGAGGGCGCCGAAGCCGTCATCCTGACGATCCCAGATGATGACGCCACGCTTCGCGCATGCGAGACGATTCGCAGAGTCGCGCCGGAGACGTTCATCGCGGCGCGCGCCAACTTTGTCAGCCGCGGCATGCTTGCTTCCGGCCTCGGCGCCGATCTGGTGACAGTCGATGAGCTTGCAGCCGCCGAAATCATGCAGCGCGAAGTGATGAATCGACTGCGCGGCAAGCCCGTTGAAGTCGCCGAAGCGACAGGCGCTGACTAGAGGCCTTCAGCGCCTAGCCAGCGTTCAGCATCGAGAGCTGCACGGCAGCCCATGCCTGCGGCCGTCACGGCCTGCCTGTATTCGGCGTCCGCAACATCTCCGGCCGCAAAGACACCGGCAATGTTCGTATGGCTCGTGTGGCCTTCGAGCTTGATGTATCCGGCGTCATCGAGATCGATACCGGCGCCTTCGAGAAACTTCGTCGCGGGTGTATGCCCGATGGCGATGAACAACCCGGCCACTTCCATTTCAGACCGCTCACCCGTCTCAGTGTCTTCCAGCACGACGCCGCTGATGCGTTCATCGCCGAGCACATCTGCGACCTGCTTGTTCCACAGCACCTCGGCGTTTGGCTTGGAGAGGTATCGCTCCTGCATGATCTTGCTGGCGCGCAGCTCGTCGCGCCTGTGAATGACGCTCACCTTGGAGGCGAACTTCGTCAGATAGGTCGCTTCCTCCATGGCGCTGTCGCCTCCGCCGACCACGGCAAGGTGCTGATCCCGGAAGATGGGCAGCGCGCCATCGCAGACAGCGCACGCGGAGACGCCGCCGCCGGATTGCGCCAGACGCATCTCGTTTTCCTGACCAAGCCAGTTCGCCGTGGCGCCGGTGGCAATGATGACGGCGTGCGCCTGCACCTCATCGCCGCCGCTCGTCTTGAGCTTGAAGGGCTTCGATGAAAAGTCGCACGACTCGATGTCTTCATTGATGACCTTCGTCCCGAAGCGCTCCGCCTGCTTCTGGAACATATCCATCATCTCAGGGCCGGAGACGCCATCGGGAAATCCCGGATAGTTCTCGACATCCGTCGTGAGCATGAGCTGCCCGCCGGGAAGCACAGGCGAAGGATTCTGCTTCGGCACGCCGACGTAACAGACCGGCTCCAGTTCAGCGCGGGCGGCATAGATTGCGGCCGTCCACCCCGCGGGGCCGGAGCCGATGATGACGAGACGATGCACATTGGCGTTGGAGCCGTTGTCGCTCATGAGGAATCCTTGCGAGTCGATGAAAGTCGCCGCGGAAGTGAAGTGTGCGGGATGGTCAACGTGTCAGTGAGCGGGAGTATTCGCCAGCCGGCGCCGAAAAGTCAACGATCGCGCGCCAAACTGAGCATGGGCGGCCACATGAGGATGTCGGCCCCGGCGGGCCCCACATTCTTCGCCCAGTCCGCCGTGCCGTTGTAGCCGACGGAATAGAGCACGAACGTGGAGTCATCCAGCGTGATGGTGAACGATCCGCCCGCATCGGCGATGTCAGCCTCGACCACGGTTTCGAACGTGGCAATGAGGTGGGCAAGCATGAACACGCGCTGCTCTTCCGCTGAAGCGTTCCCGCCGCCTCTCACCCGATTCAATGTCGCCTGTACACGCTCTTGCCGAAGCGTCGATTCCCAGATGCGAATGTTCTCTTCGCGTTCTTCAGGGCTTTCCTGCGATGCATCTTCCTGCAGATCCTCAACATCGTTATCGAATGCGGCGAACAGCTCCGATAGACCTCGCTCAGCCGCCACTCGCTGCATAGCCGCTTCGAGAGCGGCGTCGCCCTGATCTCCGCCGATCGACTCGATCGTTTCGTGCACGTCGTCATATTTCTCGCGCACGTTGTCCGCATTGACATCATGCTGGGCGAGCAAGGCAATCACCTGGTCGGCGCCGACCTGCTCGAGTTCCGCGTCAGACAAGCTTTCGATGGCCTCGGTCACAACAGCGAACAACACGTTCGCCATTGCCTGCATCGCCTGTGCCTCGTCCGTGCCGCCGCCGGAGATGACCTCGATGGTGTACGGCCCCGGCTCCTCGCGATCGTTCCTGCGGAAATCCCGAATCGGAACGAAGTACTGCAGGTAGTCAACCTTGACAGCTTCGCTCGGATCGAATGGATCCAGATCGATATCGGAAATGAAGTGTGGCCGAATCGCAGCCAGCGGCGAAGGCCAGGATCGGAAGCGCTTGTGATACGCCATCACCGCAAGCGCCGTCCGCGTGCCCGCAAGCTCCAGTCGCAGATTGAGACGCTCATCGAACAGCGGCTCCAGATTGCCGATCACCTCGTCGAGGATGGCGAAGTGCGCCTTGTCCATGCGCTCGTATTCGGTCATCTCGCTGATCGAGTCATGCGGGCTCAGCTTCCAGCGAAGCATCCAGTCGTCGTACAGACCCTCGAGCTGATCCAGCGAGTCGTACCAGCCCTTGTGATTTTCAGCGATCGCATCCCAGCGCGCGGCCTGTGAAAACAGACGAAGCTCACGCCCGGCGGAAGCCGTGCGAGCCAGCGTCGGCGCAAACTGATCCGGATGCGGCTCGCCGCGAAATTGGATCGTCGCGACGATCATCTGAAGTGCGGCATGCCTGTCGCCCTGCGGCACTTCAATCCGTCCAATCAGAAGGTCCCGCGCATCCAGCTCCTCGACCGCATCGAGGTAATCCGCCTCGATCGCATTCTCGTCGTAGACGTACGCCACATCGCGCATGCGCTCCAGCGCCAGACGCATGGTCGTGTAGCCCCAGTAATGCTCTTCACCAAAGACGCGCCACAGCGTCATGCGACCCAGTCGCGTCAACCGAACCAGCAGATCGAGCGATTCACCAACATTGCCGCCTGCGGCCTGCAACGTCGCCTGCACCTGCACAAGGATCGCGAGTTCCTGCAGCGCATCGAGATAACCGAAGTTGGCCGTGGCCAGCAGATTCGTGGATCCAAGATCGACATCGACGCCGGCGTCGACGAACTCCTGCGGCGCCGAATCGCCATACGGAAGTCCGATCTGATAAGGCGACTGAAACTCCGTGACCTCCTTGAGCGCATCAATCGCGGCGACCTGCGCCGGCGCTTCGGCCCATGTCTTGACGACATTCCATGACGGATGATCCGGCGCCATCAATGCCGCGCTTCGCGGATCGGTGAGCACACCGGGCGGATCCTCCATCCCGATCAGTGCGGGGAAGAGGATCGTTTCCGCCCGATCCTCATCGGTGACGAATCGAAGCAGATCGTTGACAGCTTCGATGGAGTCCTCCGGCTCTCGCGGCGGATCGATTCCGTTTCCCTGCGCAAGGGCGGGCGTCGCCAGGAGCAGGGCCGCGAAAGCGCCCAGGAGCGCCCGCGCCGGGTGAGAGTGTCGAAGTCGCGTGCCGGGATGGGCCATCGTGTCTCGATCTCCGTGTCGTCGAGGATTCAGGAGTCTGGTCGCCGGGATGGGGATTCTAGCGGGCTGCCCGCACGCCGCGTCCCGGCGTCAGCCCCGGGTTTCGGGGTTGGCGAGGGTTGTGCGCACACGCCCGGTTCCGTCTACAATCGCCGCCCGCGCCGCTCCTCTTGGTGGGCCGGCGGCGTCACCAACCCATCTCTCATGAATCCCATCACTCCCGCTGCGTCGTAGCGCGGAGATCGCATCCGGAGAGCGAACATGATCGTCGGCGTCCCCACTGAAGTGAAGTCTGATGAGTATCGAATCGGCCTGCAGCCCGTCGGCGCGGAACTGCTCGTCAAGGATGGCCACACCGTTTTGATCCAGAAGGATGGCGGCGTCGGCTCCGGATTCACCGACGATCAGTACATCGAAGCCGGCGCCCAGATCGTTGGCACCGCGGAGGAGATCTGGGGCACGGCCGACATGATCGTAAAGGTCAAGGAGCCCCAGCCGCAGGAAATCAAACTGATGCGGCGCGGGCAGCAGGTCTTCACATACTTCCACTTCGCCGCAGATAAGGGACTCACACTCGGCTGTCTCGAATCCGGCGCATGCTGCATTGCATACGAAACGCTCGAAGCGCCGGCGCCCGGCGGGAAGATCTCACTTCCATTGCTCACGCCGATGAGCGAAGTGGCAGGCAAGCTTTCCGTCCAGCAGGGCGCGAAGTATCTCGAGCGTCCGCAGGAAGGACGCGGCATTCTTCTGGGCGGCGTTCCCGGCGTGGAAGTCGGCGAGGTGCTGATTCTCGGTGGCGGCGTCGTCGGCACGAATGCAGCCTGGATGGCCGCAGGCCTCGGCGCCAACGTCACGATTCTCGATATCGATCTCGATCGCCTGCGTTATCTGTCAGAGGTGATGCCGGCGAACGTCACGACGATCTACTCGGAGATTCATGCGATTCGCAAGTATCTGGAAATCTCCGATCTGGTCATCGGCGCCGTGCTGATTCACGCCGCCAAGGCGCCGAGACTCGTCAGCCGCGAAGATCTGAAGCGCATGAAGCCCGGCGCAGTCATCGTGGATGTGGCGATCGATCAGGGTGGCTGCGTGGAAACCGCCAGGGCGACGACACACAGCGCACCGACGTACATCGTCGATGACATCGTGCACTACTGCGTGGCGAATATGCCCGGCGCCGTCGGACGCACAAGCACGCAGGCGCTGACGAATGCGACGCTTCCCTGGGTGCTCAAGCTGGCGCGCGAAGGAGCGCATCGTCTTGCTGAGCAGGATCGATGGTTCCGTCCGGCGATCAACATGGATGGCGGCGCGCTTTTCAATCAACCCGTCGCGGAAGCGCACGGACTGGAAGTTGTGCACGCCTGATTGTGACCTCCGGCGCGCAGCGGCTGAAATCACTGATTCCAAAAAATTGACGAGACCGAAGGTGTTCACTCTTCGGTCCCGTCAGTCATCAGTCGGTAAGTCTGCCGCGTTGGTTGACTGCACGGAGACCCGATCACACTATGCGGTTCCGGGTCAACCGCAAGATCAAAGAACCGTCGCTTCAAGACACGTCAGAATGCGATGCCAGCGGCTGGCATGTCTCGATCGAGACACGTCGCAGACCTAGGACACGCTCCACCCCGGTTCGGTGGAGCCGATCGAACGCCAGCACATCTCCAGCATGTCGCGCACGCCGTGCCCTGTGGCGCCGCTGATGCCCACAATTGGGTCGTCCGGCCCAAGGCGCAGCGCTGTTCGCATCAGATTCACCGCCTCGCGTCGATCCTCATCCGTCGCCAGCAGATCCAGCTTGTTGACGGCGATGACCTCCTCCTTCTCAGCGAGAAGGGGCGAGTATTCGAAAAGCTCTTTTCGGATGGCTTCGTAGTTTGCGACCGGATCGGAGCCATCGGCCGGCTCGATCTCGATGACGTGAACGATCGCCTTCGTTCGCTCGATATGCCGCAGGAACTCGTGACCGAGTCCCGCCCCCTGAGCGGCGCCCTCGATCAGACCGGGGATATCCGCCAGCACCAGCCGTCTCGAAGGATCAAGCTCAGCGATGCCGAGTTGAGGCGATAGCGTCGTGAACGGGTAGTCGGCCACCTTGGGCGTCGCTCGGCTGCAGGCGGACAGCAGCGTCGACTTGCCGGCATTCGGCATCCCGACAAGCCCGATATCGGCGATGAGCTTCAGTTCGAGGCGCAGCTCGAATTCCTCGCCCTTCTCGCCGGGGGTGATTTCGCGCGGCGTCTGATTGGTGGGGCTCTTGAAGTGAGCGTTGCCGAACCCCCCCACGCCGCCCTCGGCGATGACGATCTCGTCATCTGCCGCGAGATCCGCGATCACCTCAGAAGTCGCGTTATTGATGATGATGGTGCCGGGCGGGAGCCTGAGCGTGACGTCATCGCCGCCGGCGCCCGTCATATCGCGTCCCATGCCGGGGCTGCCGTTCTCGGCTTTCCAGTGGTGCTTGCCCTGGAAATCGAGCAGCGTCTGGACGCTCCTGTCGCCGATGGCGAGCACATCTCCCCCCTTCCCGCCGTCGCCGCCATTGGGGCCGCCTTTGGGAATGTACTTCTCACGGCGAAAGGAAAGGCAGCCATCGCCGCCGTCGCCGGCTTTGACTGAGATAATGGCGCGATCTGCGAGCATGATTTGAAGATACTCGCTGGCGCTGATCAGCGCCGCGATTCCTTGCGAGGAGGCGACCATGCACTTTGCCTATCACCTGCATCTCGATCCGAGTCTGACGCCGGAGGGCATCGCGGCCAAGGCCCCGATTCTCGAGCGGCACTTCACATATCTCTCCGACCTGTGTGATCAGGGAGTGGTCGTGCTTGCCGGCCGCGCCGAGGACACCTCATTCGGCATCGTGATCTACGAGGCGCCGGATGAGGACGCGGCCAGGCGCATCATGGATGAGGATCCAGCCGTCGCCGACGGGGTGATGATCGCCGACCTGAAGGAGTTCCGACTGGCCCTGCTTCGATCGGGCGATTGACGTCGCTTTGAGCGGGCGCATCAGAAGGCCTACCCTGACGGGTTC
>JAULKQ010000677.1:0-18007 GCA_032356285.1 Smithsoniella earleae
CTGGACGTCCTTGAACACTTTAAATCCACCCGGTGGGGTTCCAGAGAATGTCCAGGAAAGTGACGATTATACTATGCCCCTAAACGACAGTGTAATAGACCATTGTATATGTACATATAGCTTTCGTTGCTCATGTCACATCAAATGCTACTGGTCTACTGTCTGCTTTTGAATGACTCCCCCTTGTAGGTCATGCTCAGGGATCCTCCAGATTGGAAGCCGGCAGAAAAGAAGGAACAGGCACCAAAACTTGCAGTAGGAGATCTGATTGAGGCTATGGATGTACCAGATGAGGGAGAGGACACCGTGCTTTGGCGTGGTTGTGTCCATGAGCTCCAATCTGACGACTCTGTGCGTTCTGAACTGTATATTCTGATCCTTTGGTAGCTAATTGTGCCCTACATGTCCCATGGGTGCTGTCATTTTGCAATTTCTATACAGGAGCATGCAAAGCCTTAGATCCCAGATCCCACTGCAAATTGCCACCTTGAGCTTCGTTTATTTACATCTGAAAGTGTGGATATGTGCTGAGTTGATGGTGCACGTTGACACTTTGCTACGTATTAGTTCCTGAACCTGTGCTGAAAGACTCGTGATGTGTTTCAGGCTCACCAGACGTTGTGCTCCTGTGTGCAGGCAGTAGTGAGGCTACTCGTTGCACCTTATGGAAATGCAGGAGCTGTTGTAGATTCAAGTACGGTATCCCAGAACTTTCAAACGCATTGCCGCCTGCGAATGCGGCATGCACCGCTCGATGATCTGATGAACATGATTCGAGAGCCATCAGAAGATCCAGAGAAGCGTGAAATCCGCGCTATGGCGACAACAGATCAGATGGAATTGCAAGTTCTGCAATTCACGCGCCTCGTTGTAGGCAAGTACGCAGGAGGAAAAGGGGTGGCATCAATCGAGGCACATGCATCATTTAAGACAGGCATGCAGCAGCAGGCAGAAGAGGCTGCCTCGTTAGAAAAGAGTAGAAGCCGCAAGAGAGTAGAAGGGGGCTCCAAACAGCGCAAGTCGATCAGTCATGCAATAGCAGCTGCGTACAAAACACGTCAAGCCACGCCTCAGGTGTCAGGGAAGCTTGAAGCTGCTACCTCAGCAGCGACTGTGTTAGAGCAAGATGGGGAGGGAACAAGTAGAGCAACGAGTGCACACACAGCTGCTCCGCATCTCAACGCAGCATCAAAGCTGCAGAGCTCTGCAAGCGGCAAGCAAGTGTCACAAGAACAGCAGTTTTCCAACTGGGGGCAACCTCCGGCAAAGTTTCGGAATATGCGAAAAGAACCTTCGTTTGTGGTCGACAGTAAGAAGCTTCAGAGTAAATGTGCTGCAGCAAACTTGTCGTTTACAGCTCGTCGCTTAGTGGGCAGCTCGGAAGACCTGAGTGAAATACGACAGAATGCTGGAGCAATGCTTGACCAGTGTCAAGCTGGTAGGTCTTGGAACACGAGCTCACAGCTTGATAGCCTTAATCCAATGGGGAATGCGCAGATGGATGCTTTGGGAAGGCAATGTCAAGGCTCGTCGTTAGCTCGAGTTGCTTTGAGCCATGTAAATGTTGGTATGAGCAAGAGTGACACTGCTCACATGCCAGTAGATCGTGTTACTTTCTCTGGTCCTATGATGAGGAGCAATGCAGACACACGGTCCTCCCAAGGGTACAGCTCATCTAATGGTCTTTCGTCTGGCTTATCTTCGCAGCACCTCTCGAAACAAGATCACGGAGGGGGAGCATATGGCCAAGATAGTATGGCTGCTGGGGCTCAAGGGCGGATCCAGGATTGGTCTCAAGCATGGAATCTCGCACATGATGGCCAGCGAATCCATGTTTTACCTCATTCCAACGCCATGTCCAGGAATATGAGTATATCTCTTGACAATAGTATTGCAATGCAGCAATTGTCAAGCATTGGCCACAGCAATGGTAGTGATGATAGGTCAAGGGCGAGGAATTGGTATGAAGCACTAAATGACCCCAGTAGCAATAGTAACTTTGACTTTCTTAGTCAAAACCGAGACTGGAGAGTGTGATGTACTCCTGTAATTGTTAGGGATCTGTAATTGGCAACTGAGTCTGCATCAAGAGTATGTTGCAACTGCAACAGTCATCTTTGCTCGCCTTGATTGTTTATCAGCTGTGATCTACCAATTCCTTTGTGTGAACCAAGGTTGCATACATGATTCCGTGTTATTCGTTGTGGAAACGAATATAAGTAACTCATCTCTGAAAATAACCATAGACGATGGATTACATACTGTACTTTACATGTGAGCTTCAAATGGTGGGTGCAATCAGAACTTCATACATCTACTTACTATTGTGATGGTTGCTGTGGATACTCTCAAAGTATTCATTCGCTGACATTCCTGAGCTCTGGTCTAACAATCCCACTGTGTATGGCTGCAGGAGTTCTTCGTCAAACTTCTGCAGGGTTGTCTTTAGCATTTGTGAGTACTCTAAATGCATAGATTCCATCTGTTTCTGTAAATTACTTACCTGCAACATCATATCCAGCATAAATGTCCATCCAACACTTGGGATCAAGGTGGGCCGCCTCTCATAGAGATGAGCGATTCTAAATAACAACTGGACGTCTCTCTGTGTGTGTGTGTGTGTGATGACTAAGAGACCTTTCTTGGTGTACAGTTGAGACAGGACAGAGATTCACTCTCGTATTCAGCAAGATTGCAACACGCTAGTTTGAATGACATCCGTGGCACAAACGTCTAGTTACTTTAAGGAGGTCAAGATTCTTTGACCAAGTGGCTGCTTCGCTTTGAAGTGTTTGTCAGGGGAGATACGGGGATTTACTTGGCTCTGTAGCTCAGAAACACGATCTGCTGCATCCTGCTCTGACTGTTGCAGTTGAGCTTGCAAGTTCTTGTTTTCCCGTTCCGCTATCCGCAGTTGCGCTTCTAAGTCGTCAAGAATCTGTTGCTTTTTGTCCTGAAGCACCTGAACAAGCATTGTGTTCGCATACGAACGCGACAGGATCGTAAATAACGTTGACAACAGCAGCAAGCATAAGTAATCAGGATCTCACTGTGCTTCTCCGAGCTCGATCTTGAATGATGTCCAACAAATTTTCCCTCTCTTTTTCACATTGCGCATGTATTTCTTCGCATTTGTTTCTCCACATCCTTTCTGCTTGGCGCGCTTCGAGCACATCGCGTTTTTGAATTTGAATCTGCTGTTGCAGGTAAGCTATCTCGGTCTGAGCGCGCCGGGCTTCAGAAACAGCTTTCGAATCGGAATTCTTCTGTTTTGCATTGCTTTTTCCTTTGTTCTTTGACTGCTTAAGTTTGGGAGGCATTCTTCCAGAATCGCGTACATCCGAGCAGCCACGTCTGACAAGACTTGAATGACATCGATATACCTCTTTCAAGTATGTGAATGCAAATTTGACATATTTTCAATTTCGTCTAGACGCAAGGAGTACAAGAGAATTTATAAGTTATTTTCTTGTTACAGAAGTTTTAATTGGAACTGACAACGAGCGATAATGGGGACAGGGAAGTGTGATAACAACGTGGAGGTTATCCCCAAGCACCCAGGACCGAAAGCTCATAATTATACCCTTCAATGTGTAGTTAGTTCATTCGGGACTATTGCGCAGTTGTGCCGATTTCATTCGTGACAGGGACGATCGAGCATAGCTGAGATTCAGACATCTTTTATTCACTCCAGGCTATAATACACTGTTTTACCATTTCGCCAAGCTTCATAAAAGTTTATGTCGGTCTATTGTAAGGATAACCACTCTTTTTTGTTATATCACACGACAGTGCAACGCCTAATCGAGTTGGATTATTCACCCCTCAAAGTTCGAATGAGCTACCGTCCGACATTTTTCGGAAGTTATGTTGAACATCTCACTAGTAACCATAGCTTCAAATCACACCTGTTTTTGCTGCAATCACCCGTTGGATAGGATTCCAAACAGTTGCTCTTGGGTCTATTTCCTTGAGTAAAGTTGCACTCAACGAATTGCTTGATGGACGGGTTTCGAAGGGCGTTCGTGGTCAGTGTGTGCTGCCAGTTTTGTAGGAGCACCAGCGTGGGAATGCAAAGCTAATTCCAAGTTGGCCTCTAGATCTGTTTTCAAGACAGCAGCTAGCAGTACCTCATGGGCAAGACCTAGATAGCATCCCTTCAAAGAGGTTACAAGTATAATTGGAATGCTACTTCACAGACAGATTTTTTGGAAATGACTACTTTACAGAATTATTTTGTGATTTGATGCTACTAGTCCTCTGGTTTGCGCTTGGCACTGGCAAAGCATGAACGTCTTTCGCTGAGGAATTCCAAATCACAGCAGTTTACATTCATACTGAGAAGGTGGCTGAGGAGAAGGATGCACCACAATACACTCAATTTTGACATTTTGTACATATGTGTTAACAAGATTTAACTTCCTGATACCTGACATCCGCGTACACTCATTGAGTGTACAGCAAGTGCCGTGTCTTGTTTGATGCAACTGACTTTTCTCGTATTGAAACACATTATCTTGTAATTATAGTACAGTTTTTAGGCATACAACATCGCGTAAACAACTTTTCCATTTTCTTTCAAGAAATGCTTCAGAAAAACTCAGAGTACACAACATTGAAAAAACAAATTATGATTGGTTCCCAGCAGTGCCTGTTCTTGCTGTAAGGTGGCACTTGTTGTACCCTTTAAATTTCTTCACTTGAATGAATGCACACCTTGTTTTTGAAAATGGACGAGCATATCTCCATTCTGAAACATCAGACTTGTCAATATCCAACAATGTATGGCAATGAAGAGTGTAAGTACAGTTCTGAACAACAAGTGAGCGAACTATCTCGAGATATGCAACCATTATTTGAAGCGTGGAGTTCTCTTGTGCTGTGTACTTTGACTTCAACAACAAAGACGAACACTTTGAGAATGCTGGAACTAGAGACTACTAGCATCTGCTTTAATTGCATTTGTAAAACGGAAGAGAATTATTTCACTTGAACAGCAACCACGTCCATGCGCTAAGTTGCACTAAGGAAGAGTCATACAAAATATTTCAGTATTGTACGACTGCATTGTATTTCAACACGTGTGGACCACCAATGCATTCATCTCGAAGCCAATACGTCTCATTAAGCGCGAAGGGTTGGACTCAACACTCTAGTTCCACTGCTACCTCACGGCGAGGTAACCAGTGATACAGTGGTGATTTGATGTCGCTCGTTACAAGTTCGCCGGTTCAACTTCTGTTGGTGCCGTGCATAGTATCCATATGCGACAAGTTCAATTGCACAAAATTTACACATCCTACTTAAATCTCCTTTCAGCCACAGTCATCATGATGTAAGACGATGCAAAATGTTTATCCCATCCCTCGCAGTGGAGACCAAGTATGCTGTATGTTGCAAGTATAACGATCCGTTACTTCAGAAATATACCCCGTTTCATTGTCATTCGTGCAGGAGCTCTTAAAAACCGTGTCTGAGGGTCACTCTATTGAGTCAGTAGGTCCGTGGTCTGTTGCAGCAGAGCGCTATGAGCTCATTCATCCTAAGAGCCTCTTGTGGCGGTCCCGCAACGTGCAGAAAATCGTTGAAGTGAGCAACATAGGCCACCGAATGTGTCAAGATCTCAAACTGTCGCCTCTTCTTTCTCAGCCACCTCCTCTATGTACTTACTGAACATTTTCCGCCACTCACTCTTCATGCGTACACCTGAAACATTCTCAACACGTGCTTTCTTCTTAAAACAGTGGATTGTAGGTGTCCCCATGACACCAGCAGCCTCAGCGATATCAGGATCTTGCGCGATGTCAATCTCTACAAAGTGCATCTTCCCCTCAAACTCGTCAACGACGGCGTTGACCATGGGCTTGAGCGACCGACAGGGCCCGCAGGACGGGCTGGAATAAAATACAGTGATGAGCTTATCGGTTTCATGGTACAGCTTGCGCAGCGCAAACTGGCCTTTGTGCCGAGTAGCAGAAGGGTCAAAGGCTGGCTCTGGAGCCGTTTCTTCCTCAGCTTCCGTTGCTGCGTCCTCCTCAGCAACATTTACACTGCGGCTTAATGTCGAATCACTGTCGAAGTCAACTAGGAGGTTATTTGCAGTAATGTAGCGTTCAGTTGCAATAGCAGACATGCATCCTGACCCAGCCGCTGTTACCGCTTGCCTCCACTCAACATCATGGATATCTCCGGCAGAGAAAACTCCTGGAACAGAAGTTTCACAACCTTTCTCTACGATAACGTACCCAGCATCGTCCAATTTTACCTGCAGCCGAGAAACGCACTCACTGTAGCTGGCGACCACGCGAAATGGGACTGCGAAATCACAGAAGCTCTAGTCAAAACTGTTTTCCACAAGAACATCAGTTCATCATCTGCCGACAAGTAAACCGCCGTGGCAAGTGAAACTTAATGAACAAAAGAGCAGAATGCCAACCCTAATGCTCCCTCGAAACATTCGAAACAGGGTTGGTTCTCGCTCCGTGTTGGGGAAGGTGAGCAGGTTGAAATGATTCGATAGGAAACCCATTTAGTAGATCTCATATCCCGCTAGCCTTAGTATATTTCGGACAACAGATCTGTCCAGAGCAGACAGATCACTGTCTGCCTTAGTGTGCAAAAGATCAAGTTAAATAATATTCAAAGATTCTCCTGGTACAACAATTCCATCTTGTTCCCACAGACATGTGACCACAGGCAGGCTGGAAGCCAAGCAACTGAGATACAGCCCATTTATACATATTCCCTTTCCAAGAACATGCCAAGACAAGTATGCAACATTTTACCTGCCGAAAAGGCAACTGTTGACACTTTCTTTCTGACATGAGAAGCACGGGTGTTGTGCTGCATGCAAGAGGGTCTCAGTTCACCTGCGGAAAGCAGAGACCACTTGCAAGAGCTGGAAAGTAATACATTTATATGCCTGGAAATAGATACCTGAGGCAACATGGCAATTTGAACACTTGCATGCAGTGTGTATGATCTGTACTGCATCAACTACATCAAATTTCTTTCTATTTACTTGTTTCTTTTCAATTAGTTAATAAACTGGACAAGATACCTCAGCAGCAGTAAATCCCCTGAAAATGGCATGGCAGCAGCATTGTGTGCATGGAGAGTTTTCCAACTAGCAAACTGTACTGATCTATGTCCGATTGATACATTGTTGAGCTATCATGGTTGCGTGTTGAGAGTGTGTGTGAGGTCAGCTCAAGAGTACAATAAAACACCTACACTGAAAAATTTTCAATCCATCAAACCTGACTGGGTTTGATACTTTTCCAGGAGTGCATGGGTTCTTCCCTAACAATACGCTCAGAATTGCTGATGTTGCTCCACATGTAATGGCAAACACGGATAGCTACCACCATCCCTACTCCCTAAAGAACAGCAGAACAGCGACTATTGTATGCTATCAGGTGACATGCACTCCATGCCTGAACAGCCTTCAGAGACACTTGTACCAATAATACCTGAGCCCGAACAACATAAACTGTATTGTTGATGGATCTATTTCAAGAAAGGTGTAAGGTTGTTGCAATGGCTGAGCTAAAATACCAGAAACCGATGAAGTTGGGGTGCTTGTTGGCTTAAAACAAGGAGCTAAGCTCGTCAGACTGGGCAATGTGTCTTGTATTGTCCCTCTGAAAACTAGTGCTGGAAGAGGGTGGACGAGGGTGGCACACCTGCCCTGCTACAAGCTTGCTGTTTGGAGTGTGGCCAATGCCATAGAAGAGCCCGCGGACTGGCAGATCCCACGTCTTTCCAGTGGTGAGCTGCTTCAGGTGGAGCCCCTTCAGGCCGTCTGAATCTCCAAACCCATCCTCTACCACAGTGTTAAAGTGGATTGAAATCTTGGGATGCTTCAGAACTCTGTCTTGCATGGTCTTGGAAGCAGTCATCTCAGGAGAGCGAACTATGAGGTGAACATGGCGTGCATACTTGGTGATATAGTGTGCCTCCTCAGTCGCTGAGTCACCTGCCCACAGCACCAGCATCACTGTTGTAATGCGAGTCTTCAAAATAGTGGACAACAAAGCGATGGAAAATGAAGCACATCTTGAGCAGTAGAAGGCTTCCAGTCCACTTGCATGTTCACAGGATTCCCTCAAAAGCTTGCCTCATGAGATAAATCAAGGGTATAAGATGTTTCAATTTGTTGGTTAACATTTCAGGGTTGATCCTACAGGTCAGGTTTGAACTGTCAAGTTCAGAGAAAGTTGCAGGAATAGTTCATGTTTGCGCAGTACCAGAGCTGGAAATACTCCATTGGAGCACACCTCCGCCTACTACTGCAACCTCTTGCCCCTGAAAGATGGGGGATGCACCGTCACAGATGGCACATGCACTGATGCCACGGCCCCAGAAGGTCTCTTCACTTGGGATGCCCAGTCGCTTTGCTGTTGCTCCAGTGGCTAAAATGATTGCATGTGTGCGGACGGATACCTCATCGCTTTCTACTATAAACGGGCGGACAGTCGTGTCCACAGACACGACGTCCTCAGTTACAAGCTCTGCTCCCCATCGTTGAGCCTGTATACAATCTGGTGCAAATGACGCATTACCGAGCAAGCTTCTCGCTTTCTTCTCTACTGAGCGTTCTCGAAAGATGCTAGAAAATTCTGCCCAACGGTATGACTGTGGAGAGTTGAGGCGTGCAAAAATTTTGTATCCCTTGTTCCCATGGTGCGACCATTCGTTTCCTGTACCGCTTCAGAGAACCTGTCCCATGGATTTCGATAAAGGGTGATCCTTTTTAAAATCTCACCTAAAATTTAAACAACAATCTCGGTAAGGTCTGATGGCTGGCAACGTTACGGTCAGATACCGTTCTATAGAACGACCGTTTCCATCGGTCAATTGTGGCTTCGTAGCTAGGTCTCGGTGAGATAACTGCGTGACACAAATCCCCGAGCGCAATGCCACAGCACAAACTAGTTAAGCTGTCTGTCATACTCGTTTTCATTGATACAAGCAAGTAATACCCATCAAGATGTCTTGGGAACCACTGCATTAAAACTATGCAGCAGCATGAAATTCAACTCCTAGTAGTGAGTTCGGGTTGATACCTGTGCACGCATGCGGTCCATTAAGTCGGGACCAGTGATGCCTGCTGGAAACCCGGGAAAATTCTCGACCTCATTCGTAGTCATGAGTTGTCCTCCTCGAACACCACCAGATGATACTCCTTCAAAAACTAGCGGCTTCAGGTTCGCCCGTGCAGCATAAATTGCTGCGGTATACCCGGCAGGGCCAGAACCAATGATGACCACATTTTGCGTGCCTGGAGAATCACCGCGCGTTTCATTCGATATCCGTCCTTATGAACACAAACTTCACACAAGCAGAAAATTCGAAATGAATTCAGTTATGCACAAATGGTTATCATCGCGATAGTACAGTTGACTAGCTCAGAGTCCACGTGAAGTGACCTGGTGCATGCTTGATGAACGAATCATCAACCTTGGTGAGCGCCCTCAAAACGACGCTGAGTGAAAGTGTACATAACGTGTGCAATTGTGCAGTTCGTAAGTGATGTTCGTGTGTGACAGAATGTGCTCTCGCGCTGATTGTCGAGGAAGAATATCGGCTCCATGAAAAGATAGCAAACCAAAGGATACCCAGTAATAACGAGGAGAGCTAGCTGATTGAGATAGTAGGTCATGTGAACATCCAGAGAGGGGCGGATTCGCTAGAAGAATATGGCACATACCCGCTGTGTAGTTTGAAGCGCCGTTGCTACTTGCACCGCACTTGTATGTACAGAGTCTTATGCTATCTACGTTGAAAATAGATTGTCGTGGCAGGATACGTTTGGATACATCAAAACTAGCCTTCTGATTCCCTGCCCATGGGGCAGGCTTGCTTGCTAGGAACGAGCCCCCAGTTCTCCTCGCGCGAAAATTCGTTGTAACGCGCATGAGACCAACCTTTGAAGAGGTAGAACAGGATTTTGTGGTACAGTTCCTGCACCTAAGCCAGTCTAGTTTACACAGATAGTGAATAAGTTAACAGGTGAACCAACCAAGTAATGAGCGATTTTGAATCCGTTCTCACCACCTTCGAGTTGGAACTGGAAGAGGTGTGGTGTTTTGTGAAATGATGATGCGCAATAGAACAATCTGAGCGTGACGGGCATACGAGAGCAACGTTCAGAAGAAGTACGAAGGTTCTTCATAGAAGTATCCGATATCGGATCTTGTGGAGCGCGCTTGAGCGGTTCACAGCGCGCGGCCGCGGTCTCATGTGTCATTATGCATGTGAGAGTAATAATAATCAAAGCACGCTCTTTGACAAGTTCCGACGAATTAGAAGTAAGGGTGGTACGCGCTGGAAGCCAGTGTGACTAAACATTTTTGCAGATGTTGCGTGGTTTTGCAATTGATTGCTGGCCTGTACTGCTGCTCATGGAGAATTCGTGAAGCTGCACATGCTTGAGTGCTACCTCCTTCGTTCTGAAGAAAACCTTCTTATTTATGTGGGCCTGAACAGTTGTATGTTGTGCATGTTTGAATCGTGTCGTTGTGATGGAAATGAACTGGTACAAAGTAACTTGTACTCTTTCAAAACAGTTAATTTGAATTTTAATTTCAAGGTACATGAGTGTAGATAGCCTTTTTGAGTACTTGCCAGGGTGACCGATACGTTCAAGTGACTGACGTTGCGATGAAAACTTACACTATCTTTGACAGCGCCAGAATTCTGTACCCAGGAAATTCAAAGAAGATGACCAGTTGTTGTGCTTGGATGTCTACTCAGATTGGTACAGCAGGCTCACGAAATATTAGACACCATGTTCGTCAAGCTACTGAGGAAACAGCGTTGATGTGCCATGCAAGAACTTGTTCCCGTACATGCGATCCCTTCCGTTAGAGCTTACTGGTGGGAATTATGAAATAGTTTCAGGTTAAGCAATTGCAAGAAAGTACTGCAGGTATCAAGTGATTGTTAAAATACATGCGTGGGACACAATTTCGAGCGTTAGTTCTTATTCTGTTCATTCTTCATGATTTTAACTTGGTAACTTCACGAATGAGGTTGTTTGTTTTCCACCAGTCAACATCTCATGCATCTCCGCATCGATCCAATCGATGCTACTTGCTAATGTCCGTACCTTCTATGCTACTGGGAATCGAAAAGCACCAAATCCGTGTTGGATTTAATTGATTGTTGCCTCTAGTAAAATCGTACATGTATCGATAGTGGTTCGCTGCGCCGTGTTGTATCATTCAACATACCCTCCACCAGTTTGTAATACAATGAAGTGACCAGGGATTCTATCTCTTCTGGCATGTGTAATACATTAAAGGTGATGAGGTCTTCGTTGGATAGTGTCGGGCTTCAGATCTCCATGGGAAAACTTTGAAGTTAACTCGTTCGCTTGATGTGTAACATAGTGAATATTTCACTCGCCGTTCTCTCTTTGGATGATCAGGCACACAGTTGCATGCAATTGACATCAAACAAGTCTATGTGCATTTCTCTTCAATTCCATATCAACTCTCACAAAGAGTTCTAGAACAATAGCCTGGTTTCAAGTGGAGGCTTGAAGGACCTAGTTTGTTGATTGACCTAGCCTGTTCATTAATGGATGTTGTCAAGCTGTACATTGCACCAATGTAGCTTTAGTAGACAAAGCTCGTTGACAAGCCCCAAATACCCAGTCATTCACTTGTTGCTGATAGGAGGGAATGAGCACAGCATTGCACCCAGTCTTTGGCACTTTACTGAGAGAATAAAAAGGATTGTGGTAAGTGCCAATGAATTTAACCTATTGACTATGATTTAGACAGTAAAATCTCACCACTGTCCCCATTTCAAGGTCCAGAATTTCGCACTCGAAAAATTGACACTGTGGAATGTGGTGCATACTAGCTCAAACTCAATCAAGATCTCATAGCCTCGAAACTTGCGAAGAAATATTGCAAAATCCATGCTGATTCGCTGATGATTAAAGTTGTCACCTATTAAGTGGAATAGACGAGCTGTTTTGCACAATGCTCTAGCAGGTACTGACTTTGGTGTTCTACAAATGTAACGCTGCAATGTTTAGCTAGTCATTGATATATAGATATACCTAGCGCAGTCCTAGTTCCAAGTCGCAGGTATTAGTCCTCCTGGCCGAGGCCCAAGCCCACTCTTACATCCATTAAGCACACGTCTCACCTTCACCTAGTTATACCTACCTCAATCTTGTCTACATAACTCGGTTATAAAAGCTTCCATGGGATTCTAGTTTTCTACAGCTGTTCCAGACAGAAAAAACATTTCCTGCATCGTTCAACTTCGTCTACAGGTACCTTCTTGTTTGCGATTCACTTATTAATTCGTCCAGTTCATGGAAAAAGTAGTAGCTGCTCCAATCCCCTGATGAGAACAATTTAGCGAAGTGAATCGCACAATTTCATGGACGACTCATGATAAGTTGATATATTCTGCAGTTAATAATTCTGTGTTCCATGAATGGGTACGACCATCATACTCTGAGCAGCAGTTCGTCTAGCCTCACCACTTCGGTCACAAAAATCCATTAATTTTTCTCCTCACACTGTTCGAGCACGACATTTAAACCGATCACCTGCAGATAATATTTCGACAAACTAAGGGTTCAACAGCACTGTGATGGGTTATCTTCGCGTTCCGCTCACGATGCTCCAGCTCCTGAAAAGCTGGATCTGTGATCCTTCACGCTGATGAGGGGAGCGCGTGACAAAAAAGCTGGAGGTAATTTCCCAATTACTAATAGAAGAGGTCTTTAAAAACTGTGCTTGTGGACCAATAAACCAACTGCACACATAGAGCACTCGTTCTGAAGGAGTCGATAATTCATAATGAAGTAAGCCAAAAAGTTGAGCTCAACGAAACTTCTAAAAATGATTAAATTCAACAGTTTAGCAACCGTGTTATGAATTGTTGCTTTGCGGTAAATCCGCGTTGGTAGGTTTTCCTTCTTCAGGGGTAACTACGCGGCATTTATCACAACCCCCCGCTTCAAGTCCACCACACTTTACACACAATCCCATTGACATCCTTTGAGACGCTGCTACATACTGGTCTAAGTAACCTGAAAGGTAGTAAGATGCCACCATCACGCCCTGCAAGGAATTATTCAACAAGGATGTTTGGCGAGTGTGAACGTAGCACATCAATTTAAAATTGAGCAACAACTACACAATAGTTTCAGGCAGAGGTAAGCGCGTACAGCAAAAACCATCCCTGCTATTTGGTCGAGTGTCCATTCGGGCGGTGCATCAACTGGGACCTGAACAAACAAAAGTCATGCAGATTATGCAGAACCTATTCGCGGCAAGTAACTCTGTCGGAGGAAATATGGTGGAAGAAGGATACCGTGGACAGCCGTTCTTATAGATACCTGAATGGAATTGAAGGCTGTCACACCTGAGCGAAGCACTTTTTTGCTGGCTTGTGGCGGTTCGGATTGAGGTAAAATTTGGAACAAGAAGAACTCAGAGCTCGACGAAGGTTCCTGGCGTGATTCCGTGGGCTCCATTGGTAGCGTGGCCTGGGCATGGCGCTAGGTAAAGGGTGTTGCATTATGCGATACATAGGCATCCAATGTTTTGGAAAAGCGACAGTTGTAACAATATATAGAAATACTAAAGAATTTCGATGCTTGATAGGTTGAAATCAAAACGGGGAAACACCAATTTCGTTCAAAATGGGACTCGGTTACTGCATAACATTTCACTCCACACAAAGAGCACATAGGCGTATTAAGGAAAAACGAGGGTACATTGCTAACAAGCAGTTGGTCTCAAGCGCATGTCCTCTGGACAGGTTTACAGGTTGTAACGACTGCTTCTGGGGCCCAATGAACTTGGATGGAAAATGTCCTATTTCGGATCAATTCACGTATTTTGGCTACAGAGCTTGCAAAGAGTCCAGGCGCATGTGCGTAGTTCATATTCCCAAAATACACCCAAAACTGACATCAAACACATACGCCATGTAGATAGCAACAATATTATATGCTGTGAACTGTCGCCTCTGTAGCTTGGCTGCGGCTGCACTGGAAACAGTTGGATACTCTCGCGTTCTGGTTGGACAATCCATAACGATTGAATGAAAAATAATTGTTGATACTATCCAATTTCATCAACTGCAGCATGGGTGTTCCAGCATTCTTTCGATGGCTCAGCGAAAGGTGCGCATGTATTCCGTCACAGCGTACCGTCATGTCGTTATATCAGCTGACTTGTCCGGCTCTACTGGTTCGGCAGGAGATGGAAGTTTATACTATGTGTCACGGTTTGGCCACTCAATTTAACTCAGTTGGTAGGTACCCAAAAATCATGGTGGACTGTGTCGAGTTGGATTCTGAGATCATCGGGGCGATGGAAATACCTGTGGATTTCACTCAGCCAAACCCCAATGGTGTAGAGTTTGACAATTTGTACCTGGACATGAATGGTATTATCCATCCCTGCTTTCATCCTGAAGACAAAAAGCCCCCAGAAACAGAGACAGAGGTGTGTGAATTACGTATGACAACGTGTCGACACCCGGCTTTCAAATGTACAAAATAAATACGAATATTATCTGTCTTTATCAGTGATAAATGGGGTTGGGATGCTGTCGTTATCAGAGGCTTGGCATCCATACACGAGCTTCAAGTGTTCAAATGTTGCCGTAGTCCTTTGCTCAAGTGTAAAAACGTTTCTTACACGCCGCCTTAAGTTATTCAGGTGTTCCAGAATATTTTTGAGTACATTGATCGTCTATTTGGTATTGTCCGGCCGCGAAAAGTCTTGTACATGGCGATTGATGGCGTTGCGCCAAGAGCTAAAATGAACCAGCAGCGATCAAGGCGCTTTCGTTCAGCAGCCGACCGAGAAGAGCAAAAAGAGATGGAGTCGAAGCTTAGAAAAGAGTTCTCGCGGCAAGGAATTAAGCTCGAAGAGCCAAAAGACGATGGCAACACGTTCGACAGCAATGTTATCACCCCGGGTACTGAGTTCATGGATCGACTAGCCATGGTTCTACAGTGGTACGATCACCCCTTTGCGGTGTATGAGCGAGTTGCTTCACGCCTGTTGCTAATTGGTAGCATCTCTTCCAACATTGATAGTACAGAAGCAATTCACACAATTTTTGCCCAGAAATCAGTGTGGCTCGTGTAGGTACATTCATAAGCGTCTTAATGAGAATCCAGCTTGGAGATCACTAACAGTAGTTCTGTCTGATGCGAATACACCTGGGGAAGGAGAACACAAGTTCATGCAATTTGTGCGCGAGCAGCGCCGAAGACCAGGATGGAACCCGAACACTGTGCACTGTATATACGGCCTGGATGCAGATTTGATTCATCTTGCGCTTGCTGCACACGAGCCTCACTGCTACATCTTACGTGAGGTAGTTTTCCCTCCCAAGAAGGGTGGTCAGGACGGCCCTGACAGAGGAAAGGCAATAGAGGCCATCCAGTCCAAGAGTTCGGATAGCCAGCCAAAACAGCAAATAGCAAAGAAGCCATTCCAGCTTATGAAGATTGCAGTACTTCGGGAGTACCTGCAACTCGAGTTTTCAGATCTGGAGCTTCCATTTGAACACAACTTAGAGCGCCTGGTGGATGACTTTGTCTTGATGTGCTTCTTTGTGGGAAATGATTTCTTACCTCACATGCCCACTCTTGATATCCGGGAAAAAGGCATCGAGCTCATGATGAAAGTCTACCGAGATGTCCTTCCTCAGCTGGGGGGATACATGGCCCATGGTATGCACTTGCACTTGAAAGCCATCTTCTCAAATGACAGCACACTCGATAATCAAATTTGAGATGCTGCACTGTATCTGTTTGGTCATTGTATCTAACCTGTGTCCATGTATGGCCTAGAGAACTACACTGCAGTTCTTTGACCCTTTTGTACAGTGAGACGTCCACATAACAAATCCCGAATTCTTGAAGCTTGTACAGAAAAAGATTGTTTTATCAGCCAGCTTGAATGATGGGGTCATGGGGATACTTTTTAACTTGCACCAGCAATGCCAGTGACGGGGATCACAAGGGGAGTACACAGATCCGGGGCTTCAGAAACCGAGGTATCTTTAAACTCGACAGTAAGTTACAATAATGGATGTAGTTTTTTTTTACTGTTTTAATCATTTGAATTGATGTATAGATTGCGGTATGGGACGTATGCTGTGCACACATCAATATGTAGGTTTAGTTGCATGGTAGCTCTACAGCTGGTGTTGGTGAAGACTTCAGCAATTGTGCTGAACCGTGAATTCGTGTTGTCTGAAACATCCCGAAAGCAGGGAGCCACTGCTTTAGCCACTCACATAAAACAAGATGAATGGACGTGAAAATTGTACAGAATAATGTAAATGTGAGGTTGGGTAGGTGTGTAGCTACAAATTAGCAATATTCTCCAATTCATGTTGAGAGCATGTAACAGTGCCCTTGAGCATCATATATTTGGACATCCTGAGGCTAGTTATGGCAACACAGATGTTCAACATGTGTGGACTACACACGTCTAGGATCATACAAAGTGAGAGTCTTTGTAGGTTGCTAGATTTTTTCAGGATTGAGTATGCACTCAAGAATCCTTTTGGGTCAGTTTCAGGCTGTAATTATGGAAGCTCCCTAACAAATAGACAACTATCTTGAGTGTGCAGTAATATCCTTTTCAGTGTGCGAGTTCTAACTAGTGTAGAATCGATCCCACATCAGCTGTGTCATTACTCTTCCCTGAGTCACAATTTCAATGTGCTCAGCGACATAGGTTGCAAAAACAAAGTAACGGTATACGAAATTTCCACTGTCGATTATTTCTTTGGACATTAATAATACGTTGAAATAATTCTTGTCGTGTCTCAAGTGAAGTATGATTGAAAAGGGTATTCCGTGTTTTATAGCGTACTCATTCTTGCATCAGATTTGAATGCCAGACTGATCAATAGCTGCTCCAGTTTGTATTCGTAAAGCACAGATGAAGGCATTGACGCATTAGTAAATGATAACTTCGCCAGTGAGGCTGATTTTCACGTGATGTTTTTAGCGTGGTTTCACAAACATGGAGTTCCTGGGCACCGGCAAAGGCGAGTTGTGATGTACATGTATCCAGGAAACGTAATACATTTCATGAGTTTGGGTGAGGATACAGATACATGTACCTGAGTCGGCCCTTTGGTGTAATTTATGAACAGAGCTAGAAGCAGCTAGTGCAGTGCCATCAATGTTCAGGCTCTCTGCACTGGCAACTCGTGACTGGTCCACCTTCGGCAAATGACTGAAGTACTTGAAAAATGCTCAGACGCATGTCAAGTTTCTTTCAGCTTCAGCTCTGTCCTGCTTTTGGTCAAGACTGGAATCTGACCCACTTTCTCTTTGTTGATTATGATACAGCTGAAACTTCACGACTTATTGTTCAAATTTGGCTTCTATTTCCTTGAAGTGTGCTTTGACCTTGGATCTTCCACTAGGTCTTGTGAAATTGTGCTTCAAAATTTGAAGTACTAGCTCTGGGGGGAACTTTCCATCACACTTTTTCCGTCAGCGCTTTCGATTACCCCATTTGCTCACATTCTTTGAATGTTCATCACACAATTTGCCTTTTCGTTGAATGGAGAATGTGATTACATGCCTCTCACTGCATTCCACTTGACTTCGCTACTTTCCATCTACAAGGGACTGCTGCGATTGACCTTACACCATGTAAATTTGAAGTTCAATGATCTTGTCAACATGCCAGTCTTCATACTGTTTGGCGGTGCAGGGAAGTAATTGGGATCATGCTGAAGCACAGCTTCGGCAGCTGTCGCCTTCGGTAGCGTCTAATTATAAAAAATGGACAGTTTGGTCTCAACTACTCTTATGGTTCCGTGAGGAGTTATGCTTCAATCAGAAGTCAACTTCGCTCCCTACTGTACAAACCTAAAACTCCGTGTTCATCAAATATGGGCGTCGGTCCCCCAGGAAAGAAATTTCAAGCGACATTGAAGATTTTTGCGATCGTTTCCAATCGTTCCTGATGTACGTTTTGCA
>JAULKQ010000688.1:0-17994 GCA_032356285.1 Smithsoniella earleae
GCAGCCCTTAGAGATGCGGGAAAGGTTGAACAGTACCAGGAAGGTAGCCACCAAGGGTTCCAGTTCATACCTCTCTCAGTAGAAAGCTTCAGTAGGTTCGGATCAACAGCCATGCAATTACTAGGGAAATTGGCAGATGTAGCAGCAACAGCAGGAAAGTTTTTAGAAGGAGAGTTCCTAGCAAGTGCATACAGAGAACTAGCTATAGCACTAGCAAGGGGTAACCAGGTAATCTTTCGTGGTAGACTCTGTACACACAAGAACATCTGGAGCTTCTCCTGAAGCAGGAGCTCGAATCCCTTATTTAGAAGACTAGCAATGAGAGTACATTTCTGTACATGCCTCAACATACCATCAGCTCAAGCTCCATGAGATGAGTTACTTGTAACCCCTTTCTTCCCTGTTTTGGTCCCTATCTGCCTACTTGTCGATGTAACAACAACCTTGCTGTATTCCACACAGGAGTCTCTCACTCAGTTGGAATTAAATCTAATTCACCATCAAACCACAAGTAGGCCAGGGTCATACAGATTTGTTGTAGCGATTCTCACAAAGAACTTACACTTACTTTGGGATATGTCCAAATTACACATGATCAGCCCTTCAGCCAGCGCCAGTGTGACAGATCTCGAGGATTACTCACCTCTAAATACTACACCTTACTCCCATTCACTAGCGAAGCAATCGTGTTGTGATTGCATCTGATGTAGAACGAATTCCACCGCACAGGCTGTGCGCGCAGTGACCTCTCTGTCGTCCATCCATCAGGAATGAAGGTCCTGGACTTGTCGGTGGTTCATCCGCCCAAATGACTTGAAGTCTAGGTCTTAAACCGGTCTAACGCCTCTTGCTCAAAGTCAACAGAGGGTTCTCGCCTGGCTGGCGCCCAGTCACCATTCATTGATGACATTAAATAACTGAGTCTTGGTGCCCGTTGCCCAGCACCTTAGCTGTTCTTAGCTCCTTTATATCTTTTGTTTCACTGGGTTATTCCTGCGTATAGTCTTCACGCTCTTATCCTCGGTTGAGTTATTTCCCATGTGTTGACGTCCTCTGCACTTTCTGCGCCTCATTGGCACCCATGTCCTCCTTTCCGTGCCCAGTAGTTACAAATTTCAATTAAACCAAATGCTAGTATCATACCAGAGCAAGAGCAGTTGACTCGACTGTAGAATTCTTCTTCTACGCCAGTCTCTATACACATGAATTTCGCAAACACTGCTTTTGACATGCTCCCACTACCACTCGCACATTCCACAAGTTCCATAACACACCCATCAGCTGGTGCCCCTAGCCTTCCGTACATCTCAACACCGAATGGAATATATCTGCACCCCTCATCCCCTCTTGCTTTACACACCCTCGTCGATGTAGTGATGGTGACATATGTAATGTGCCACATAGGTAGCAGGATTAAAAAACACTTCGATACAACAAGTGTGACATGACAGACACAATCAACATAAGAGTTCCTAGTCAAGTTTGTAATCTCCGCGCAGGCAGATGGGCTTGTGTACGCTGATCACTTCTAGATGAGCTCTGAGCCTGTTCGTCCGAAAGAGGAACTCCTGCCCATCAATACCATGGATTTTCATATAACCTTGATTATTGATTGCGAAACAATGTAACAAAGATCCGACAAGGATGAAGATGGCAATCCCTCTCAATTGGTGGTGCCAAGCACAGCCCACCTGACGATGCTTAGTTGCTCACAACACGTATTCTGATGCATTCCTGGATGTTACTAGTGCAGATAAACGTTATTCAAGTACCGTCTAGTTACATTTGCAATCAAGAGGAGATCCGGCATCACTCTAGCACACATGCTCCTTGCTCGCGATTCAGACTTTCAGCCGGCTTTCCTAAATACCATAAGATTCAACACTGAACAGCACGAAGCTATACCCATCCTTCCCTTCACGCTCGTGATGCTCAAGCTTCAAGGTCATCACTAGAATATCCCCTCTTTTGTTGGATAGCACTTCACTCTGCGGCCGCGCCCGCAAGTGCCGCTCTTTTTGTTCCATGACTGTAGCAAGACCAGCCCTGTGGTACCTGCACCTGACTTTGAAGAAAGCTGTGGGGCGAGATACGGAAGCCATTCAGGTCATGACAAGACATGGAATGGTGGCATAGTACCACCATGAAAGATTCCCTGTTGGCAAGTCTGTATGCATGCCCACTCAATAAGAACTCTCCTTTTGAAACATTTCCTGCTGTTGCTGCAACATCTGCGGACTCGAATTCCACCGGTAACTGCGTAGCTGGCAACCCTAACCTACCGAAGGATTCTACTGAGAAAGGTATGAACTGGTTCCAGGCAACTGCATTCCTTGTACTGTCGTACCTTCTCTGCACCTCAAAGGGCTGCTGCTGCTCCTGATTATTGAGCCTAGCACTGCTGTCGGATTGGGATCGTTGCAACTTGCCCGTGCAACTTGCCTTAGAAGCAGCTCTGTGGAACAGCTTATTCCTGCTCTGTATACAACCCTGCATAGTGCTTGGACAAACATGTTATGTTGCCATGGACAATTGCTCCACATGGGGCACGTCATCTCACAGTAGGAGCACCAAGCCAGGATGATGTGATTCTCAGGGTATTTAATAGGGCTGCTGGACAGCATTTTAGACTTAGAAGCTCAGTGGCAGTGTTTCGTTGGCTGCTGAAATGCTCTCTGCAGGCCAGATGTTTGCGTAGGGGTGCTGACGCGAGCATGGCTTTCCTCGCAGAAGGGATGTGGGGCTTATGAGCTGTAAATAATTCTCAGGTTCTTTCCTAATGCTATGTGGCGAGGCCACTTGATTTAGCACAGTATGCACGTGCCCGTGGCGAGACATCCGCAGTCATGCGGGTTTGGATCACTGTCCATCTCGCAGCGTGCTCACTTCTTGCCATGTGTTTGCTTTTAGTTGTAGACCTCATGCCATGAGTCTGCTCACAAGTCCCCGCCTGAAGAATGCGTAGCGGGTACAGGTTGCCATGGCAATGTTCAACATAGAGAGGCCCACTGCTGAGTTCACAGGAAGACGATTGGCACTTCAGTTTGATTTTAGAGCTCACTTATGATACAAGATACTTTTGTTTCGATACAGGGTACGTGAATTGATATTCGTCACCAACAGTTTATCTGCTCGTCAAAAAAGGTTGGAGAGTACGAAAACGAGCTTGCTGTCACCCAGCTCGGCCCGCGCAATACCGTGAATACTGAAGTTGCTTCTGGATTCGCGAGTATATTACTGTTTGACTCTGAGATGTATCTCTCATTCGCCCGTTTGTGGAACACTCCATCCTGTAGGAAACGTCAAATTAAGACAAATTTGACGTATGCCGCGGTGTTTACGCGAGACTATAGGTATTAAGTTCAAATTTTGGATGCTTTGGTATTAGTGATGCGTTGGCATTTGAAGATCCCGATCATATGTTCCAGTGAAAATTTGAACACTTGAAACACCCATATCTTCCCGCCATGATGTAGGCGATGTACTTGGAAACATGTAGTCTGAGAGTCATCACTATCGTATTTTTAGTAGATTATTTTGATTGGTGGAACATGCAGTCACTCTGTGTGCGCCATTTGGTCCCGAAGGGCGTGAATTGCCGGGACAAGGCAACACCAGAACAAATAAAAACTTTGCGCTTATTCTGTGCCCAGTACCTGCGTACGAGATTCAATGTATCCTTTAGAAATCTTTGTGATGGGAAACAGAGTGCGGTTCAAGTGCACTTCGCACAGTGAACACGATACTTGCCCGAGTTCTAGAATTGGGCCGGGGGGAGGAACCGCAACAGAATGGATGTCACGAGATGGAGTTATATGTTAGTACAGTTCTACTTTTTTTATGCACCCGTGCACAAAACTGAGCACTCGAAACAATATTGTCACTGTCCCACTTGCACCTTTCCAACCCGTTATCTCGGATCGAAAAACAACGAAATTTGCTCCGCACAAGCGATTCACGATTGCAACTCAAGTCAACAATTAAACAACCCCTATTTAGGTAAAAAAAATGCACATGTAAACAATCTGTGCTGCACACGGATGTCAAGGTATGTCGGGAAGATTTTCCGTCCCACAAACGGGTGAATGAGAGATATCTCTAGAGATACCACCTCAGCAGCATTGAACACTCGGCGTCAATCGCACTTGGTCCCAATGTGCATGTGATAACATCGAGATCTCATACCAATTCAATTCAGAAAGGCTTGACACCTTTTTTCGACCTCGAGCCACGTGCTTTAATCAAGGAGTTTAATCCATGTACAACCCATAAATTTTATAAACGTATGCCTGTTAGCTGCGACATGCGGCTCGTCTCCTTGCAGGCTCCACAACCCGTAACTTAGCTGTTGACGTCGTTATCAACCGGGCCGGTTCACCTGGCCCATCGCGATGCATCGAAGCCTGTCGCATGTGGTTCCTGCCTGCGTGCCCAATTGAGACATTTCCGGGCACAGAAGTAAACGAAGAAACTAACGCAACTATAAGCTTGCTGCACAGTTTGCCTGTTCTGCGGACAGAGGTATGAATGTCGATTCAGTGCTTGTTAGCATTCGCGGGGGACCAGTCAGTGGGGGACCGGTCGACCGCGGTCGCGACCTGGCGTACTACATGCATGCTCAGGGATGTCGTAGCAACTTTTGATGCATCGCGATATCTGTCGTGGCTCATTGTCTAGCGCTGCAGCGTGTGGAGTCGAACGTGGACAGACTATGGCGCATGAAACTAAACAATCTGACGCAGTGTTCAGGCTAACTTTGATGCTGTTGAAAATGTATCGTCGAGGTTGCGAATGGTACAAGAAGCTTGTCCTGGTGGTCAGACATCGCGACAAATACTGCATTGCTGAACACTTCCACGTAACTATCTCATTGAGATGAATGTAGATGCGTTGTTTTCCTGGGAATCGAAAAGCGCAAAATCCATGCTGGATTTCACTTACATGATAATTCTTGGACTTGAGTGTACATACAGTGGCTCGTGGTCTTTTGAATTATCATCCAGCAAGCATTTTCACTATCCTTTGCCGATAGTCGCTGACATGATTCTCGCTGCGACACATTTGCACCAGGGGAATGCGGTCATCGGAAAGTAAAACGTCCGGCCATCGTCCCATCAACGGAAAACATTGGACTCCATTAACGGAAGCGAATTAGAAGCGAGAAAGGTTAGGGAACTGGCATCTACGGCAATAATGTTGCGCTTGAGTGATCCTTCAAGAAATAGCCATTGCCTTTTACATAATCAAAGACTATGTTACATTTGCGACCAGCTATCCAAACTTGCAAGCACTGGCCTCGTCACTTATGAGTCGTCACTTGACAGGAGTCATAATGGCGGAGTGTTGGAAATGCGCCAAACAATTTCGAATTTAATTGCCTGAGATCTTACTTTGTCGGTTATAAAGTGTACCCTTGAGTGACCTCGCACGCACTCGCAACACGGAGTCATAAGGTCCTCATTATATGCCCGCAGATGCCTCGCGAGCGTTGGTACAGTAAATTTGGGTCCCACAGGTACCACTGGAGCTCCTAAGACCGACACCACAACATTTTAAACATGACGACAGCCATGTTTGAGCTCCCAAGCTACACATTAAATGCGGTATTCGCGTTTTCGTCTAGTAGTGACCGTGAGACAAAGATTCAACGCCGCAGCTGTCATGCTCGGCCTTGCACCTTGAGCTCGATTCACGCTGCTTCACGTACCAGGCCCGCTCTCGGACCGAATGTGTCCATGTGTACAACTGTTCATATGTTGCTATATGGTATTGCAATATACTTCCCAACATGGATACTTCTTTTGTCTTCAAAGATCGATGTAACGAGCATCAGCAAAGTACATAAAAGTTTTGCCCTGGAAGATCCATGGCCAGCTGTTCCCGTGTCCAAATTTTTCTTTACATTAAATGGACGCTTCTAGACCATAATGGGATGATTAGAGCGTGCGCCCCCTGGTCAATTAAGAACCAGTCGAGATAATTTGCGAGGTAGATAAATCTCTGATTTTTCACGAAAGCACCTCATCCAGCGCTGAAAAGAATAATTGTGATGTTTAATTCTGAAACACGGCAATGCGGGCCTCAGGCTGTGAGAAGATTCGCTCAGAGCACCACAGCAAGGGGATGATGCTCTTCATGCTTTGACATTGTGTCGATCTTTGAATGTCGCAAAAAGAAAAGTGTACATATATATACATATATATAGTATTTTATTACCATAGTCTGCTTCATGAGCCAATACCGACGAGGTTCACGGGCGCAATGTGCTTGAGAGCAGCCTATGTAAAGCAGCCTGAATTGAGCTCAAGGCGTAAAGTCGTGCATGACAGCCGCGGGATTACAGCCGCGGCCTTCAAACTGCGTCTCAAGGTCACTGAATAGGGGAAAGCACAAATACCACATCAAATGTGTAGGTTAAGAGCTCACATCTGTCTATTAAATGCTGTAAATCCAGTGGTGTCAGTGTTAGGAGCTCTTGTGGTGCATGTGGGGACCCAAAACTCATTGTACGAACGCTCGCGAGGTACAGGATCCGGCTGTTTATTTGTGAGCGTCAACGCGGCTTTCATACGTGGCTGGTAGCTACTTGTGTAACCGGGCAACTGAGTATCCTTGTTTGGTACGTTCTTGTACTTTCGTGATGACCGAAGACAAGCAAATTCCGAGCGTACCCGCCATCAATGACGCATACACGATCAAGCGTCGGCTCATAGTTTCGCATTTCAAGCAACTTAGAAGAAAATACAGAAAACTTGAGTTCTCTTGAAGCCATAGACATACCATCAAACCACGAGACACTTTGTACTAAACCTGTTCAGTGGCATGTTGAATTTGAACTCAAGAGCACCACCCCAACAGTGTTAACCTGCATAAAACATTTCGACATAAAGCAGACAACTCTGTTATCAGTTTCTTCAAATGTAACCTAGCCTGAGGAGCTACATCATCATTAGCCCCCAATTGCAGCATAATGCTAAATCACAAGGACCCGTGCACTTGCAAAACAGTTTATGCCTCAGAATTACACACTGTGCCAAGAAATTCCTGATTCTTTTGTGAGAATGTGGTGTGCTTCTCAAATACTAAACACTGCTTGGCTTAGCATGTCCGGCGTGACAGACTCGCGGCATTACAAACCACTACACCATGCAGATGAGAAACAAGAACTTCAACATGAGTAACACAGCTCCCTGATACCAGCCGGTGTTTCTGAGGTGAACTGAAACCTGAAATCAATCAACGAGAAAGTGCACAAATACCTCAAGACTTTTCGGGAGATGGATGTGACATCTAGCGTTCTTGTGAGGTTGTACTTAACTTGATTTGATCAGGGTAGGCTTGCAAGATGTGCCATCGTTATTTGTTTTCTACTGGCATGTTTATGAAGCAATGTTGACTAATATTCAATCATCAAGTAATGAAACGAGGCCGGCTACAAGCTCTTTACAACATAACGAGACAGGCTTTACTGCTCATCATCATTCTCTTCTTCATTTTGTTGAGGAGGGGGGGCATCTGGATCAGGTTTCACTGGCATATCGACAGACATAACTTGCCCTTGGTCATACTCAGCAGAAACTGGAGGAGGAGGAAGTGGGACAAACGGTGCATTCTTGACAGCCCATCCAACATACAAGTTCATACAGTCCTTTCCATGAGTGAGTGCTACAGCACCAGGCCACAGGTTACTGCGCAAGCCGAGAACTTGACCCTTGACAAACATGCTTGAACTACTCTGCAAAATGGTCCATGCAGCCTGGCCAAAAACCATTGAATCCCCACTCACACTTGCAAGCACTTGGCCACCTTCTGGTGGTTCTTCACTCTCGTCTTCTCCAATCTGAGTCTCATCTTCATCCTCATCTTCTTCCAGCTCATGTATGCGCGCCGTTTTACATCGCCCTTGCCTTTTCAAGTGCTCCCGTCTGCAAACAGGAGCCACCACTGCTTTGCAACAGACCCAGGGCCTATGTGTCTCCAAAGCTGGGTTAAAGCAGGCTGAAACTACCCCAACCAGCCCATTTCGTCAAAAGCAAACCTAGAGCTTAATGCAAGCACGTCTTACACTAGGAAACAATAGGAACGAAACAATCATTGTACTTCAACTAGTCTAGCTTTTCATTTATGGTTTTTTGCTGACAGATAGTTTCAGAGGCCCAGAAGCTTGTAGAAACGTTAAGAGCTTTGTGTCTAAGTCAGGCTTGACATGATGGAATGCTCCAGAACCAGCTGACAAAGCGGGTGGATTGAGAACATACTGTGACATTGAGTTGTGGAGTGATCAGTGCTGATGTTTGAAATGACTGGACTAGAGGGTATCAACAGCTGTCAACTGCACTCTCCTAGATATTGAGATACTACAGGCTCACCTGATTAATAAGAAATATCACTAGACCCTAACCAATCTGTTTCTTACATTGTGTTCGGATTTGAGCATAAGGCCTACTTGGATAAGCAGAAACCATTTCATCCCATATGAACATCGTGAAAGACTCCAAATTGAAGTTGTCTGTGCACCCCCCGCTTACTACCACCTCACCCAGCACCGGGTAGACTGCCCTGGTTCCCTAACTCTCTCGAAATCTTTCCATTTGCCTTGCTTCCTTCTCCTTTCAGGCGGGATAAATCAGACTCGACTCACGGGTGATACAAACTCGCAATTTATTGCACCGTCGAGAAGAACTAAGAAATCGTCAGTTTCGCGACACCTTCAGCGACAGTGACCTCGTGCGAAGAAAGCCCGCGAGTTATGTGTCGGCCTACCCCACACTGCTACACATCTTGAAGTATCTGTCTTGGATTCAAAGGATACCGTGCCGTGCAGCCACAGTCACCTTAGAACGATTTTGGAACGGAAGAACTTAAGCCTACACCGTTTCGGCAAGCCTACACGTAGCTACTCTGAAACAAGCTGAACAAGACTAGTTGCTTAGTCTCAGGAGTACTGGACTACGAAATCAATCCATCCTGGTCGCAGAATTCGTGTTGCTATCTACCAGTCCGATGAACTCGTTCTAGAGACATGTACTGAATAGCAGGCTCACTGTCAACCGAGGAATATGATTGAAAAAGCTCGGTCAACTGTTATTTCTGCGCTCCTCGAAAATCTAAGAATGCGAGAGAACCAGCGAACATTTTAGGCTTTTCGTTTATACCTAAACACGTGGGATTGGTCACATTAATTTAACCCGTCGTTTAACGAAAATTGTTGTTGGCAACGAACGGGCCAGAATGGTACAAAGGCACGTTGAAGATGAGGATATAGAACGGTATGTGAGATGATTTGTCTCCGCACGCACGCTCGTTTGTTCCCGAATGATGGAACCACTGCAAAATACTTACTGTAATAATTTTAACTCGGATTTATCTCGCTAATGGAAACACAGTCATCATAGCAACAGAAGTCAGACGTGGTGTGGTATTTTCACATAATTTTTGAACAAGAGCTGTTGTCATAACTGGCCGGGTCACTTGAAGCAAGCGATTCAGAGTTGGAGCGGCTTTCTGACTCCCACACAAGTGAAGCAACTTGGCTAACTCACTTCTCTGTTTCTCAGATTCACACAAAAACCCAAGAAGTTTGAATTTCCAGTTTGAATAGAATTATATTAAAAAAGAGTTAAGAAAGAACTGTTCATATCACATTCAATTTCACCTTCTTGGAGCTCGAGGCCATGAAGCATGTGTAGACTTTCTTCTTCGACTTTACAGAAAAGTCAGAGTGGCTGACGACACAGTGATATAATTTAATCTGCTTGTGTCTCACATGCAGCATTATCTTGCATGGCAGTGGTTGATTTTGATAAACAAGAGTGCATGTACTATTTGGATGTGGAAGTAAAAGCCATTGCTTAGCAAGGAATGCAACGCTCCGGGATGGAGATTGAATTAGTTGAATGAGGCTTAGTGCTGCCTGATTTACCCACTTTCTGTTTCTGTTTTTCTGGAAGTTGCGGGAATGAAATTCACTGTTCCCACCTGATTTGGAAATTTTGGTCAGAGTTTGAAACATGAATAAATCTAGCCATGGCTTGAAGCATATGTCAGAGCCTGAGTAGATATACCTGTGCACCCAGTTCTCAAGCCAGGCTGAGGGATCATCCTTTTCTGGCATGAGCACCGGCTCAATTTCTTCTGATTTCACCAAGAAAGACTCACCGGAGTCGTTTTCTTCCTGTGAAAACCAACCATTGGGTGAAAGTACTGTTGTGCACGAGATTCTTGCTATTTGCGCTCGCAAGAGAACTGCCTCGTTCCAGTGGAACGGAGGGTACGTGCTAACGGCACTGTTGAGGTCGCCTGTTAATAGCTTCTTCAGATGTCGTGCCGCGCGAATCTGCTCCGGGCGAATGTCAGGCAACTTTATCATGTTAGGGTCACCGATCTGGTTGCAAACAAAGAATTTTTCGCTGTTTACTCCGGATCCCTGTTCCATCGGGAATTCTTTCGCCAGCTCTCTGTCTCGGCGTTCTGCAGATCCATTTATGTACGGGTTTCGAGTACACACCGATCACCTCAAAAGGGAGTTCGTCATCGAAATGTGCGACCAGACAGAGGCACCTTCTTCTGTCTCTTGTACCGGCTGCTGCTTTACCTCCGGGGTTCCTTCAAAAATATAGTAATCGCGGTAAATCCCAAATATTTTACCAAAAAAGCGAACATGCTGGAGCTTCAAATCAGGGTCTTCTCCAAGTGCCTTTAGCTGCAATTGTACGCCATACATTTCCGCTCTATTTACACCAGTTCCCAGTTCTTCCAACATCCAAGCAAGCTTGGGGAGATTTTCACACGTATATGCGTAAGGACTTTTCTGTTTTAAAACAACTCCCGTTTCGGGATGGATAGGAGGTTGTGGGTCTCTGCAGCACAGAGCATATTCCGCAAGTCAACATCACTGCTGTCTTTGTCTCACTATTATACTTACCCAAATAAAGATAAGGCCTGGCAAAGGTGTGAAACATCTGGTTTAATTTGTACGGGGAGGAATAAGTCGCGTATACTGCGTTGAAGTGCTCTACGTTTTAGAGCAATACTCGTTGCAGCCACATCCGTAGAGCTCTCTTTCGACTCCATCAATGTCATAACTAGCTCATTCAGATGCTCGAGTAGTGTTCCAGAATGTAAGTCATCCCTTTCTTGGAGCTTGCAAAATAACTTTGAGAGTGTGTCTTGGACTGCAGAGGTCATAATTCACAACTGAACACTCAATCACCGTGCACGACAACTTGAGACGTTAACACAGAAGTAATGAATCAGATACACCCGTCGCCGAAGGAAGATAGTTCAGGCGAGTGTCGTATTCCCCCTCAGCTGAATGCTGCGCATTGCAAACCAGTGAACAGCATTTCGCGGCGGTGTTAAACGCAAAAACATGCATAAATGACTCTACTGTGTAAGCTTTTTTCAAATCATGGTATCAATAGTACAGCACGCTCACGAAACAAGGTTTCAGTTTGTGCTTTGAACACTTCGGAAAGGTGTGCACAGCTGTGGCTACAGGAGATATCACTGCTCGTCGAGATGGGCGAACACGGTCACAGTATCTTGAGATAAATCTATTGCGTTCACAGCTGTAGCTGCTTTGACCACTATGATAAAAATTCAAAACTTCCAGGCATACCGTCTCCTGGCTGGCCAAAATTTCTGTACCGTCTGCTGTTTTGCGGCTGTTTGAAATCAGCGTTTGTGCACTTAGATGTGAGAACAAAGGTGGATACAAAAGACAAAGGATGCTGTAATAAGTGGGAAGATGCTGGATGAGATGGGTATTTCGGGAGACAGTTCTGGTAGCGCTGGTGACGATGAATTCCCAGTAAACGGCGATGCGCAGAGTGCGCAAGTTATAGCTCAAGACATAGATCCTAGCTCGGAGTCGGCCATACTGCAGCTTCAGGTCTGTCTCCATGACTTGGACGTATATTAAGAAAATAATGGCAACAAGCGCTTTGCTGTAGTTAAACGAGTTGGCCGGCCGGAAGATTGAAGCCTCACAAAAGCTGAGATCAATTGCAAAAGAGGCTACGCAGTCCCTCGTAAAAGCCCTTCAGGACGGCAAACACCTCAGGCTACATTCCTCAGACTTCCCGCAAGCAGCAAAATGGTTTCCAAACACCAAGGACTTGTACTTGGACTTCGTCCCAAGCACGAAGGCTTACGTGACAGGAAACTTGCTTTGCAATGTACGTTAACTTCATGTAGCATGCAATGCAGATGTGTTATCACGTTCGCGGTCAGTGCGTACACAGTCATGTGCTCAACTGATTCAAAACCGAGTCTTCTAAATGCCAGCCAGAATTACCACACTAAAAACTAGCCTAAAAATTCACGAAACTATAATTCTTTTCCTGCAGTGTCATTTTGGTAAGGAAGCTGCTCTGGATATCAGCATGGAGATTCCTAACAAGTGCTTTCTCGCCAAGGACCATCTCAACCACAAATACCACACAAAGAGGCTTCTTTACCTCTTGCACATTTCGAAACTTCTTGAAGCAAGAAAGACGGCTAAGCGAGGGATTCGTCTCTCTGCCGGGCATGGTGACGTGAGGAGGCCATGCTTGCTGTATACCGATACCGGTACGGGAATGTCTGTGTGCATCAGCGTTACTTCATCCTCCGATGTCTTCCCGTTACCCAAACTTGCGCCAAATAGAAACAGTCTTCGAAGCGCAAAGGTGCAGCTGAAACAGCGTTCGGGAAGCACAGCTGACGTGCCACTAGCCAACACTCCCATCTACAACGCTAGCATTCTATCAGATATGCTTCAGCATAAGCTGTATCAAGATATTTCTGGCATTCTATCACACAGTCGTCTTCAAGCTGTCGCGTGCCTGTTTCGCCAATGGCTTTCCGCCCAAGTGCCAGCTGGCCTCTACACCGAGTCAATATTCCAAGGTATTCTTATCGCATTGGCAAGCTCAGTTCAGTCTGCTAGAGTGGTACGTAACCTTCCATTCATAAAAAATGCATAAGCGTGGCAGGATAGTTGGATTGTCTCTAGTGGCGCATTAGGAAGAGCGCTTCCGTGCAGTCCAAGCAAGATTGTTGTTTCAGGGAAACCAAATGACCATACTCCAATCCTTCCGCGCAGTCCTGACAGTGCTTAGCAGCGCGAAAAAGCCTGCTTTTGGATTGAGTGCTTCCAGCGCGAGCGCGAAAGGCGATCTGCCCACTCTAAGTGACCACGCTGCACAGTCAGCATGTGTGGCCTTGGACAGCTCTCAGTACCTCAACGTACTCGCCCAGGTGCCTCAGCACGTATGGAATTTAGTTACCAAAGCTGCGCACAGGACACTGGCGTCGTTGGGCGGCGTTGTGGGGTTCAGTGGTGCTACAGTGAACCTTGTCTTTCACCCCATGCAGTCTAGCCCGCTTCTGTTCGATACATTTTTACCTTTAAGGCTACCTGTTACTATACCGGACGCCAAGAGTAGCGATAAGCCACAGTCGAGCACTAGCGAACAGCACGCCCTCTCGCAAGATGCTCCCAGCAGCTTGATGTGCCTGCAGAGGGCACAGATGCTGCTAGAGAAGTCTCTCACTGACCGTGTAGTACACGTTAGCATACTACCTGGTGAGTTCGCAGCAGTGCCGGTGTCTTCGAGTGTTCTGCCGGGCTTGCAGCCAGAGATAAGCTGCCTTTGCGGACTGCTGCTCAACCCGCTCGAGGTATGTAAACCTATCTGCATGAACTAGACGTTCTTTCGAATGCTTGAAAATATAAAAGGGACTAGTACGTAGCAATGTGGAATCAACCACAGCATCTACCAGCATGACGTCAGACACTAGTTATTGTCATTACAGTTACAGGCAGCTGGTGTTGCGCTCTTACTCATAAACTCGTGACGTTAGGTTGTCGGTTAATTACCTGCATTCTGATATGCAAGGGATTGTTATGATCACTAACGTGTATACATAGTTTCGTGACTATCAGACACATAACTGTGCTGGTTGCTCAGCGCTTGTGGTCGTATTTCACGGCGGAGTGTTGTGGTTTCAGGCTAGTGGTTGTGGCGGGTGCTTCCTTTTGATATAGGGTGCTATGTGTGGTGCAGGCATACCGATCATTGGACCGCGGGCCTGTCCCTGACACTCCAGCAGCAGCAGCGTTCCGGCGCCTGTGGGGCAGCTGGGCTGAACTGCGGAGGCTTCCGGATGCTACCATTCATGAAGCTGTAGCGTGGGATCATATCCCTGCGCACCAGAGATGCTCTATCCCAGACCTCATTGTCAAGCATGTCCTCGAGCTCCACTTCAAGGGCTCCCAGGTGTGGACTACTGCTGCACACCATTGCTGAGCTCTTGTGCCTCAACATGGGGTCAATCTCCCCAGCCTTGACCACGTCAAGTGCTCATAAGCCACCCTGTACATAATTCACCGGTCTGGTAGGTTTGGGCAGCGGGGCACCAGAGAACTTTTACCAGATAGCCATTGCACGATGATGTTCAAAGCAACTGTCAGGGTGTTGAGCAGCAAGCGCCGTAGCATTGCTTATTTTAATATTTTACACCGCCAAGCACTAGCGCTATGCGTCATCAGGCAGACTTTGTATTACATGCGAACCACACGTAGGCTGCGATTCAGTTCAGTGCGTGTTACTTACAGCTATCCATTGCAGCAACGCTGTCTCGACTCTGCGATTCTGGCTCAGAGAACTCAGAATCAAGCCATTTCAAAACTACTTCCTGTCATTTCTCAGCACTGACCGCGTGTCTATGAATCAGGACAGACATGTTGTAGATAGTGAATTGCAATTTTCCTAATTTGTACGCAGATCCATCAATAGCTCTTTGCTTCCTCCAAATTGATTCATTAACGGCGACATGTGTGTACTTGGAATAGAACACTGGGATAATTTACCTCCATCTATCATCTACGTCAGATGATCTAACATTGCTGATCTTGTGAGCTCTCATCGACAGTAGTCCAGTTTCGCGTTATCTTGAGGGCCGCCATAGCACCAAACGATGGATTAACTGTCGCTCACTGATGTGTGGTTTGCATTGTGACAAAGCCCCAGAAGCGACTTCACCAGAGGATGGCTAGTCGCTCACAACGCACACATGTTCTGGTGATTTTCAGACACTTGCGTAAAATAGCGCTTTGGCTCATCGTATACCCTGGTAAAATCGGGGTTAAACCCTGAATCTAGTTGCATGCCGCAGGGCTTGCCGTAGTTATGACTGCAGACAATGTAGTTCTGGCAACTGAACGTTCATTGCAATATCTGCCCTTTCAGCGGTGGAAGCGCTGCGGCTTCACCCTTTCTCGCAGGTTGAGCTAAGAACAGTGCAAGATGCTCTTTATCACACAGTTAGCATTATCTGGGAAATGCAGTAACGAGAAGCACACACGTTTTGAATGTTATAAGTGCACTACAATGATTCCTGGAGCCTGTCCTTGGCACGTTTTGGCTCTGTGGCACCAGCGCCAGAAGTTTTCACGTAAAAATTCCCCAGAAGCCTTAATGACAGAGAACGTCTGGCAGTAACGTCAGGACGAGATTTAAGATTGATAAAACAACGTTGCAACTTTGCGCAAGCAGCTCAAAGGAATCCTATATCAATAGTGAGGCACAGAAGTGCAACCTCCGGTACTTGCACTGGAAGCTCACTGATCTGTAGCCATTTAAAGTCAGTGATACAGATTTTTCAAATACTTTGTGTTCTCGGTAACAGAATGGCCGTACAGGATGCCTGCATGTGAAACATTCCAGTTATCATGACTTGCACTCCTTGCACTATTTCATTATGAAACCTGCCTCAAATGCCGCAAGTGTTTTCATTGTCAAATGGCAGGGAACCAAGTAGGCTAGGAATTTAGTTTCCGCTCAGTGCGCCACCTCGTTGACTTGACAAATGGCTTCGAAATTTGAAACATGTGCATGTGCGCCAGTAGTGTTTGTTGTGGCCATGCTGCGATTATGCAACCGGATGATCATCCATTAGAGTCATTTAGGCTCTTGTCAATGCTTGTGCCAAGTTTCAGGTGCTGCGAATCCCTACGAAACACAAGAGGCGTGTTGAAGATCGGTGGCAAATTCTACTGTTGCCAGGAGGCATACACAACTATTCATTTCTCAGCCTACATGGTGATGCCCACCAGCAAGTCAAATGTACCATGCTAGCTCTAAATGTTCGTTTTCATTCGTCGAATTGCCACATCCTAAGTAAGCGGCGAGTGCCTTTCAACCTCGAATGAACCTTGAACAACTTTTCAGGAGTCTTGCCACATCAGGAAGGTATTGAAAGCAACACATTTCTGGGGCAGCATTGTGAACACGTTATAATTGTGCTTCAAACGCCATTGCTGTTAATATAGTGCGACTGGATTAAGATGCGTAGATTTAGCAAGGGACTAGATCATCCAGCGTAGAGCGTGCTGCCAGCAGCACTGCCTGGAATACCCTGGTGCACGTGGCAAGTGGTTCGCCACCCAATCCTGGTATCTCAGGGCTTTTGTGTTTCGCAGGCGGGAATCCAACCCACTACAATACCAATGTGACAAGCCCCACGAGCATCCTCACCTGAGGATGGCGAGGCGCTCAAAATGCGCACATATTCTGATGCTTTTCAGACACGCGTCACATAACTACTGCGGTAATCTTGTTTCTGTCATATATATTATGTACTGTATACTGGAAAGCTGATGACAGGTTGCAACTGTGTATATTAATATTAATATTAATATTCCTGCTAGTGTGATGCCTGAATTCGCCTCGTTTTTGCCAGTAGGTTGCCAGGCAGATAGCACATGTAAGCGTTGCTGAATGCCGCAGAGATAGACAGGCTGCTTGAGCCACTGCCGGGCTCTCTGTTCCGCTAGCTATTGCATCCAGTGCAGTGCACGGTGATTATGGAAACGCAGTGAGTGCAAACAACGTGAACAAGTAGATAGGTGTTCTGTTGAGATATCAGTTTCAGCTCCCTTAGATATGCGTTTGTTGTTTACATGCATGACTTTACGGCATGCTTGTGATTCACTGAGTTTACTTAAGCAAGTGTCCGATAAATATATATTGAGATCCGTTAATGCGGTCCTTGCAGACATGATTTGTCTTCATGTTCAGCAGTACAACCCTAGCGTGCAGGTGCAAGGGACGGCATTGCTTACTCAGGGTGTGATGGAGCCTCCGGGCATGCCTGTAGATACTGCTGCTGCACACAGGGCTCTGGATGCAGCCATTCACTCGCTGACTTCGCGGCTGAAGCAGCTGCAGGGTCTGTCACTGGGGATCATGGGGACACAGGCACTGGGCCCTGAAGCACGTCACACCCGCTGCTTCCCGCTGCAGCCACACCCCCTGCTGACAGGGAACTCTCTGGGCCTCACAGATTCAGCCTCCCAGTACGTGCCCCGTTGCACAGACCCAGCGACTCTCTTGGTGCGAAGCAGTTCTGACCTGCAACACATTGTTAAACCAATGGTTAAAAGTGTAAGCTTCGGAGGCATAGAACTGAATAACCGAAACACGGGAAAACCAAGGTAATCCAAGATAGCACAAGACTCCAGGAGCCTGTGCACATCCCCGTGGTGAGTAGATGTTACGACCCGTGAGTAGCTTCTGAATATATATATTATGCAATACGGATTGATTGTGTGAGGAAGACCAAGCATATTCTTACATCTGAGATACCGAGGGTAGAAATTAATCTGCAGGAGTGGTTACCAGGGGACTGGCAGTTGACTACTATCTGGGATTCACTACGGTAACCACTGCTATTTTATTACAGCATACGCTACGAACCCCGGCGATTTAACAGTAGAAAGTAAATTAAATGAATCAACTAGCAGTGGGAAACGGGTTGCACAGCGAAGGTTTTAATCTGCCTGCGGTACTTATCAACTATCGCCGTTAGAATACACTTAAGCTTGACCACACGTGTATGTTAGCACAGGTCGTAACACATGCCTGGTACAAGTTCTGCTGAATGTGTCCCATGAGAAGCTACTAGTGTGATCAGTTCACTGCAAACACTCCCCTCATTGTTAGGATC
>JAULKQ010000699.1:0-17980 GCA_032356285.1 Smithsoniella earleae
GGGGGGGGGGGGGGGGCCAATTGTGTGAGCCACTTATTTTAGGTCTCACTTGCACTTGTCAAATTCTACATCCGAATCCATCTGAATGGTCAGTCTTGGGAATGATAATTCTTTTATACCACTTGTTTCCTACACATCCATTCTGTGAGTTACTTGTATATTTATGCATGTTCCACCTGAAAAGATGGATTTTCTACTACTCGAAAACCCATTTTTCTTCCCGGAAAATTTTGCCATAAAAACAAAATGTAACGCATAACGGTGTCTAGATCCGGCATAACTCAGAAAATTGTGGAGCGTTACTTGTGTCTGGTGGAGGTTTGTAAATATTACGGTATGCCTCAATGTTCCACTACTTCCTTGTTATTGCTTCAATGATACTGCTGGCCAAAATTACTAGGATTACTCCAGACAAGTGCTGCTTACATTCAATGAAATGTAGAAATGCTCAGTATACATTCAGCGTAACCAGGTTGAACCGAAAGTTTGCGCTAGGGACTGGTGATGTGTTCTGTTCTGAATAGTTTACTGCTTGTACATGGTCACATTGTAAATACCACACAACTTTGACATTCCAGTGCTCAATTACACTGCAAGTAGCTTGTTTCAACCACACAATGTGTATTTTTTCTATTAGATTCATTCTCGATGAGCACTCATCAAGCATTACGTGTGTTGATGCACGCTTCTGTAATGTGTTTGGTGAATAGTGGCCTCAAGACTGTCTCTTGTGTTATGCTGATCACTCCTCCAAAGCCATCAAGCTTTGAATGCATTAGAGAAGGCTGTCAGATATATTTCTCTCAACAGTATGGAAGAGAAAGAGGGTGCTCTTGATTAAGCCTAGCCACAGAAAAATCAATTTTCACATACAGTAGCCTCAAGTAGGAATATCTCACATTCAAACCAGCCATAATCTCCAAGCCCTGTATGGCCATCCTCTCTTGTAATTAAAATCTACGTTAATACCTTCTCTCTTCCACTCAGTCAGTGCACATGATGACGTCACAAAGTAAAAGGACACTAGCTCTTGAGTTGCTATTCATCCGGTAACACTATCAACAAACAAGAGCCTTCTTGCCACTAGGCATCTTGGGTGATATGTAACGCATCAAACTGGTCAAAAATTGTTACTGATGTACATAAAGAATGTTCAAAAACCATATGAATTTACTCGTACGAAGTACTTTCACTTTGCTATCCTCATGAACAGGATTATATGGCGGAAAACCCTTGGCATGGAACTTTCTGATTCATGGAATGAGGCAAGTTGTGTGCTCTTCAGACATGTCCAATAAGAGCACGTTTTGATCGATGCAACCTCTAGTTCTGCAGGCACTCCTCTTACCTTGTGGAAGAGACTGTGACCATGGTGTGCTGACAAGTTTGATATGATTTTGGCTGTAGTCCAGTGAACTAATGAAGTACTTCAGAATGATAGTCCAAAAGCAAGGAGGTGAGGAAGATAATGTTTCAAGTCTTCTCATGCCTGACTGCACTATTTATGCATCTCAGAGCACTTTCCAGTACCTCCAGTATTCTTGTGCACAGCAAGTATCAGTGGTGTACAAATTGCTCCGGGTTTGAATCAATTACCCGTGTTGATATCCGTCCTCACAACACTGTACCAGCACTGGGAATCGTTACTTAAGTGATTCTCTACCTATCGAGCGAAGTCTTAAAATGTAATTCGAACAAACGCCATTGGGAACTGGCATATGGTTATCCATACCATTCTATACTGAGATACTCACGCATGACTCCCAGTTCAATGAATATACATACTCAATTAGATTTTCTTCAGCTGTCTTATCATGGGTTTTGAAGCGTTCATTGTTGGTGATATTAGTACTCGTACAGAAAACTGTCTCAAAGAAAAGTTACCTTTTCAAGTGTTACTTGACCATGGCATTAGTGGGAAAGCTAACTTGAAAGGCTTTTAAACCATAGGTAAAGCGTTTTTAGAGCTAGCGCAAGTGTGCAGGTGCTAGCGGAGATTTGCGTCATCCCAATGTCCGCAAGAATGCACCGAAGTTTCATGTGCTCATGCCAACGAGCTTGAATAGCCCCATCACCGGATGTGACGCACTTGACCCTCCTCGAGAAAGTGCAAACATGTTTCTAAGGGTATTTTGCTGAGAGCAACGTGCAGCGGTGGGAAAACGTTAGTTGCTCAAATGTTCCGTTCTTGCCTGTAGGTGAACAGCGCACGAATTCCTGAAGTAGGCGCCGCATTCCGCACATTTTTAGATGAAATATGAATGGCGCATTGACGTCGCCTACTTCAGCAAACATATTTCCTCATTAGTTAATTACATTAGTTAATTAGATTTCCAATGCTACATTCTGTTAGAATACCCCTGGGTAGCTGAACAATTCTCTGACCTGTACCAAATCATGAATAGGCGCTTTCAGCGCATTGTCCGCACTTGATCTTCTCCACGAAGGCATAACTGCGCCAGAAAGGACAAGCTAGCAATTTGATGACGCTCATACCCGCGCCTCTGTCTATGTGACACACAATCAAGCCAGTAAGTGTACTCTATACGTCAGGCTGAACTCCGGGTTACGGGGGTTAGAAGTTTCCCGAGCTTTGCCGATCATTCAAAACTTCTCTTAATGCTGTATTATTTGTGTCAATTCATCAGCCCTGTTTTCTCCGTTGGAAGAGGAAAGACTGCAATAGTCATTGAGGATAGACAGCACGTGTTATTTTCGGATCAAAGCGTTGCGGTACCGAGGTAACTGAACTGAGCCGCTACGTGTGATCAACCGTGCGCATATTGTGAAGCAAATCTGACATTAAAACACGTTTTATAACTGGAAATTAAGGAATCAATGTAGCCATGTAAACCGAGCTTTGTGACCTTCGGTCGCGTGCGATGAAATACCCAAACCCGATGACCTGTCGCAATGCTTTCGGGATAGCGTACGACGGTCCAAAGCTTTGCTTCAAAGCCCACGTCAGAAATCACACAAGAAGTCAACTATTGTGTTGCAAAATCTACTTACTTCTCGAGAGACATAGTTTTTTGCGCATCCGGGTGACAACATTATTTTTCGAAAGTTGTGAACTGACTACGCTACGCATGCTCACGTGTTCGTCAGTGAGTTCACGCGGGAGCCGCTTAATACCAGCATCTTGAATATCTTGGCAACTCACTGAATGAAATCCAGACACAAGAACTGATTATCTCACAATTGAAGCGTACGCTTGGTACGTGGCTCGACATGTGGTTCTCGTTTTGAGTTTGTAAAGCATTGCTCACTTGGAAATTGATGGTACATCTCACGAGGTGTTCCAGAAATTGTACTGTGAGATACAGTAAATGGGCAATGGTAGAAAAGCATTGCGGAGTTGTCTACGCGATCAAGTGATACGGGAGGAGAATGAGCAACTTCGGTTTTGAAAGCCTCACGGACAAGCATGGCAGACCACTATCTCAGGTTTGGCCTGCCGTCAAGCAGTTCCAGGAGGTTCAGGACATTCTGGAACGAAATAAGTTGTTGATCCGTCAGATTAATCACAACCATCAGCAAGCGACACACGTTGCGCTGGAGAGAAACGTGCCGATGCTCCGAGAACTCAATCAGAATATCGCAAAGGTTTTGGAGCTGTACAAGGACGCTGCCGATTCTTTTGTGAAAAGCTTCCAACCTCCAAGTGCTTATAGCGGCGGTACATGATCGTATTCGATGAAAGTTGAGATATGAGTAGGATCAATACGTGTCCAGGATCGTTACGAATTTGTTTGTGTGTTCATTATCACGAATATATTATGGCCTGGAGATGGTTCAGAATATTCATTGTCAAAGATACCTGTAGATGAAGGGTTTTGCAGCCTTGCTTACACTAGGTGTAGGTGACCAGATGATTCAGCCTGTGCGTACTATTCCTGGGTGATATTATATTGTCAATGCCTTTCTAACATTCGTTAAATCTTGTAAAAATCTGACTTCACAGTGCAAGAATTTCCTTGCCCCACCATCTTCGACTCAAACACGTACTTCTCGCTGTACTCTTCTCGGAATATGTAAGTGCACTCTTCTGCTGCAGCACGCATCGGAATTACATTTGAGTTCGATTCTGGTCGAGTCAAGTTACCGGATTTCGTGCTCAATGCGTTTCAAAGATTGGCTGCTGCGTTGAATGCTTGTGAAATACGGCCCGGAAGTAGTTAACTCTGAGTAGTTGATCGAAATCCAACTTGCGTTGACTGAATTACTACAACCGCATGACTTGAAAGCATGATGACTTGTATGGCGAACGCAATGAGCGCATTTGCACTAGCTCATTCTTGGATTGTCCGTAGAGACGACATACATTTTGTCATCAACGTAAGAAATTTACGAGAATATTCCCGAATACAGTGTTTCTGAGCTGCTGTTAGATACATATCAGCTGCTACTTGTATCTTGTTGAATCTCAAGTTAGGATGAAGATGGGACACGCATGCAACCAATTTAGTACTACCCTCAGTATGTTACACGGCCCATAATCAGATCGGGAGTGTTTGCCCGAAGTGAGGCAGTTGAAAGGAACTGGATATTTGTTTCTGAAATGAGGGTCCTACACTTCACGTTTGCGCGTTACAGGGCCGATGTACTGCTTGATTACCCAGTCAAGTTGAGAAGGTTTCCGCTACTTGGACAATGCTACCAAATTCTACAGAGCCTACCATTGACCGCTTATTTTTGATCTGAAAGTAATGAGAATCGTGAATTCTCAATGTCTCCGTGCATGCAAACGTTCTGTTGTCATGTTCTTATCAAGGCAAGTTGAAAATCCATCCGTCAGGTACTGATTTAGCGTGTTCCTTGAATAATTTGCTCAACATCACTACAGGTTCCTGAATATGATGAAACAGAAGTTAAAAAAACTCGATTCATCGATGCTAATTCGTCCGCCGAGTTCTAGTAGCAACATGTACGTTGGGTGTGGTGCCCCCTCCAACAACACTACAACACTTCATGATTGTGCTCCCGAAAACACGGATTACATCAGTTAAAACTGATGGTTTCTTTCCTAGGGTTCGAGATGGTTATGAATACGAGACGCGTTCAAGTACCTGGTGAACTTAAGTTGCAGAGCCTTCAACTGCAGTTAAAGAACTCTACTGAGAGTGAGAAAGATCAACTACATGAAAGATCATATGATAAGTAGCTTTTAACTCTTGGCATCTAACTGCAAAAAGCAGCAAGGGAGGCTTTGTGGTTCAACTGTACACTCCGTAGCTTCTTTGTTTGGTGTAACGTTGCCAGGTGTGGATGGGTAAAAGAACAAGTGAGCTTACGTATCTGGACTATGGAGATGAAGATAGTCCAAATCTGCACTTCAGACAGTGTACAGGTTAATGTCATTCATCAAGGGCTTATTGATGGTCCATGCAAGGGCATAACCAGCAAGATGACCATTGATGAACAAACAACATATTTTTGATGCAGGGAAAGTATGGTGTTTTGATACACTTTGTGCTTATTGATTCTATTTCTAGTATCCCTGTGTTGAAGGACCTGAGCAAATCGGGCGTGCGTCCACGATGGAGAGTTTCACAGAGGAGAGATGTGTTCAACTTTCCTGATACTGCACCAGTAGGGTGATTATCTTTGGTTGTATCCATGGCAATCTGTAACCCACTCTGTGGTGCCATACTGTTGACAAGTAGCTCTGCTTATCACATCATAATTGATGAAGGACAACTCTGTTTGAATGTACAAAAACTTATCAGATTGATCTTCACCTGAATTGTAAATCACTCTTGGATGTTGCTTTTAAGATTGAAATTTCGAGTTTCCTTACAAACTAGGAACTATGATAATTCATGTCAGAGGACTACACCACATGTCAACATATATCAGTGAAAGTGAGATTGAGCCATTGATCCCTTGATACTTGATACTCTCCACGGTAAATATTTGCTGCAACTTAAGTAATCCCACAAGGGACACAAGATCATGCTAATAGAATACCTGGTCCTGGTGCTGCATGACTGGTGCCCTTGGATCTTACCTCAGGTATCTCGGGTCCAGGGATACTTAACGCACTGAGAATTTCTAACTCATCGTACGTGCAACAACTTAAATGCCAGAGGCTGAATGTTTAATAACTGAACTCATGCTCATACTCAACTTTGTGTCATGGTTGGGTCGCGTGGGGCGATGCAGTAAGCGCTCGAGTATCACGATTTAACGTGGCCATGAAGACGCACCTCCTTTGATACCTATATACTCCCTGTCGTCTCAAAACCAGTTTAACCTGCACTGTGTGGTGTGGGTATGAGATTGCATACACTGGAGCGGGTGCGAGGTGTGCCACCCGAACATTTTGTGGCTTTGTGAGTGTACAGGTCCGTTGAAAGTTACGCGGTTCACAAAATGTTCAGGGTGACTCGGACGACACTCCACGGCGAAATCATCTGATTTGGAGCACCTCGACACGCTCAGCAGATTCTGCCTTCACATATTCAATGCACAGCATCCTAGCTATCCCATGTTGCCAACAACAAACCCTCAAACATGTTGACCACCGCGTTGTCCATCGCAGCGCGCAGAGTGCGCGGTGATGGGGTGTGCGCCGAATTGCCCCGGACCCGTGGTAGTCAGTCCAAATCTTGATGCCGATTTAGTCTACATAGATCATCCCATGGAAGTCCTATTGCTCGTGCCCACAGTACCTCGGAAATATAATTTTACAGTTATTGCAGTCAATTAATTGACTTGATACTTTCAAGGTGATCCATCTCATAAAGAAGTGGATACGCTGCTTCACATTCCAGTGCTAGAAGTCAAAAGTGTGGCTGATGTTGAAATGCAGCAACTTTTTGAGAACACATGTAATCATAGCATCCTAGTGCAGATGTGTGTGGCTTGTAACATACAGTAGGCTGCTCTGTGATATTTCATCAGTTACAAAGATACTGTGAACCCCTTTGCTTTGACATCTATCTCTAACTTGGCAATTCTTGACCTGTGTACGACAATTCTTATCATTAGATTTTTCACAAGTTTATGTGACTTAACATGTAATGAGAATCCCATGTAGATAAGCTGACAATCATCACAGTTGGCCAACTCACCTGTAGGCATTAACCAATTCATCTCTTTTGAGATCGTAGGACTATATGCAGTTGATGGCACAAGTATGCATGCCTCATGAAGGGATTTGTAATGTCAGCATATAGATGTGGCAAAGCTAATTTAACTTCGGGTTGCCTGAAGTCTCTCTGTTGAAGGTGAACCTTGAGAAGTAAATATTTGAGAATACTGAAAAAAGTTGTCTTCAGCGTCCTTTGTAAACATATGTAGGTAGTGTTATGGTCAGATGTGGGCATAGTGCATTGCCAATCCAAATGTCATCGTCTTAACAATGCACAACCAATCTATTCAGCAACGGTAACATTCAGGTGGCAGCAGTAGTGGTCAAATGGCATACATTAAGTTAGATACTTCAACTTGTATGTGTGTACTTAGCCTAGCATGGTGCCTGTTCTGTGACAGGATTAGGCTAGAAAGAGTTGATAAAATATAATTACTATTCACTTAGAACCGTTCCGTCTATTTTACAAATTCACAAGCTTACAATCCTTTCAACTGTCCTGCTACACCTGCATCAACAACCCAAACCTCTACAGATTCAACAGCTGTCACATATGCAGATTTTGCCTCAGCGAGTTTGCCCGAGTTTGCTGCAGCAGCTGACTCCTTGATAACAGTTACAATATCTCCGACTCTGGAAATAGTGTCTGGAGTGGAAGCTATCGATTTTCCTGCACTTTCAAATGATTGCACCCAGTCAGCTGATAGTGTCTTTGCTGCTGATTTGACATCGTTGTTTTGGAGCTCTTCTCCTGCCTTGGCAAGTTTGTAAACTGCTGTTTGGACTGGAATCAGTTTTTGCTCAACAGATCTGTCACGATAGCCACTGCTGTCAACATATCTCCTGTTAGCTTCCTTGTCCTGCAGCAATGGATTCTGTCATGAATGACACGCCTAATTTGCATGCTAGATAAACAGTAATGAAAGCACGAGTTTTTTTTAATTTCAGTGCGTTGCTTTTTAGACGCTTGTTTGAAGCAAAATCATTTGAAAGCAACTTGAGCCACAAATTTAACGTACATACTTAGCGAACCCTATTCGGAGATTCAGTACAATACCAAGCACCAGGGAGTAGCGAAAGTAAGATTCAGTACATGAAAATAATTAAATTACCTCCTTTAAGCGCTGTGCACGGTTTGCCTTGGCTTTCTCGACCATTTCTTCATCATCGTCGAAACTCAACAAAGCTCTAGCACTGTCGGTGAAAAGTAAAGGCGCAAGTACAGCACTTAAACCGTAAACATGTCGCCGTGAGACTTGTTTCTGCTCTGCACAGATTTGTACTCGACGTGAAGGCGCTGCTGTGGTGCGGAAAGGAGTGAACATGGCTAGCAGAGTTGAGATGCCAGATTATTGCACAAGAGTCAACGTCGAGCTAGGGGCACAAAACACTTATTTACACCTGTTTGGTTTTAATACATCCGTGTTGAAGGTTTACCACCGTCTGGCGTGTTATTTACATTGTATAGCTGGGGAAGATCTGAAGAAGGCCCAAGAGTGGCTACAGGTTCCAATTCCGTTCTTAGCATTGAGTCAATTGGCTTCGAGAGAGCCCAAAATAATTTACAAACACACTAAATGAGACAGATCTGCAGTAATTTGCATCAAAACTCACAAATATTCCACGTTTGCGGCAAAAGACGCGTGTCAAGGTGGACACTGTTTGCACTAGTTTTGACGGAATTCAGTGGCAAGGCTAGGCTAACGATACCGCTACTCAGCTATCAACAAATATTCCATTCTATACCAAGCTGATATTTCTTAGATTCAAGTCTATCATATTTCATATCCATAGAGAGGCGAATAACTGATGGCGCGTGTGCGGCGGACAAAGGTATGGCCAGAGTACTCATGTATCCGCGTTGCGCATCATAGGTACACAATCATGAGATAAACATGCCGTGGTAATTGCAGAAGAAAAGGAGGACGCATATCAAGGAATCAGGGGAGGGGAAGCATCCACCTCCGCGCAGCTTTGTGTTTGCATTCGGAAAGCATCGTGCCATGCTGAAGGCGCTAGAGAGTGACTTGCGCAACTTGATGTCTCCATTCACAGCATCCAGTCTGCGTGTTAGCCGGAATAACGTATTCAAAGACTTCGTGCATGCTGCTGGAGCATTAAATGTAACTCACATGATGCTACTCACCAACACTGACAAAGCATCCTACCTCCGATTATGCAAAATACCAAGGGTACATGCTTCCTTACAACAGCCGTGGTGTGCCGAGCGCGAAATGGTTTTGGGTCATAGGTGCCCGTACCAATTCACAGCTCATGTTCGTGCGTTTGCTGTTCAACTTCGTCGTGTTGCAGGGTCCCACTGCTTCACTGAAGATCAAAGAGTATTCCTTATGTCGAGATGTTCAGCAAGCTTTAGCTCGTCCAAGATGCCCCACATCAGCCTTTCAGTGTCCTCCGCTCGTTGTATTGAACGGATTTGGAGCTAGTCAGCACCTGAAGCTTACGGGTGTTCTGTTCCAGAACATGTTCCCTTCCATCAACATCAACTCTGTGAAAATCACTCAATGTCAGGTAAAGCTCACTTACGGGGCCCAGCTGAGAACGGGTTATGCTATCCAATAGCTGTCTCCTAGTCTGTTCTGATACTTCAATTGAAACGTGAAATTGTCAAATGAATTCTGACATCCAGCTTTTTGCATGCAGCGAGTGGTCCTGCTATCATACAACGCACAGTCGGACACAATTTCACTGAGGCACTACACCGTGTCTCTCAAACCTGCAGGGCTAACAAAAGGTGTCAAAGCAATGTTAACAAATAGGAACGTTCCAGACCTTTCGCGATTCGCCAGTGTTGCTGAGTTTGTTGAGAAGGCTGGGTATGAAAGTGACTCAGATGCTGAAGACTCAAAAGTTGTTGTCAAGAAGACAAAGTCACAGCAATCATCCAGAGTAAAACTCCACGAGGTATGTACACTGTGATGCTACTGCACATACACTGTGACATTCCTGGGAGATATTTGCTGCCTGAAGGTAGTATGATGGTACATATTCAAGCTGTGCTTCTCCAGATTGGACCAAGAATGGAACTAGAACTTGTCAAGATCCAAGAAGGACTTGCTGACGGGAAAGTTTTGTATCATAGATACGAATACCGCACAGAAGAAGAAGCAGCCAACCAGCAGATGGCAGTAGAAGATCAAGCAAGACTACGAGCCAAAAGGAGGCGTCAGCAAGAGGAGAATGTGCGCCGAAAAGCTTTTGATAAAAACCGGGAGCTTTCAGCACAGCAGGTGAGAATTTCACGATATTCAACTTGTTTTATGGAATTTTGCTTTTGATAGATGTTGGAAATGTACTGGTTGCAAGGCAGCATTAGGAATCAATAGATCTACGTTGTCACACTTGAGGGCATTGGTTGATTGACCTAATAGAATTGCTTAGGCATCTGCTTGTGTACTGTTGTCTAAACTTTTGTTACAGTGGTGGTAGCTGTTGTTGGGTGCTACAGAGATACAGCTGTACTGTGAAGTGTTGGTGCACTCCTCCCCTGATTCATTGGTCTCTTATGTACAGGCCAAAAAATCAAAGAAGGGCGTGTCCTCAGAGAAGGGCCGAGCCCTGGGGAGCTTTGTTCGCCTTGGTGAAAATGACTGGTTCCATGAAGAGGCAGGAGCTTGCAAAGATGACGACAACGACGAAGCTTACTATGAACAAGAGGTATGTATCTTCTTGCAGCGAAAGGATTGTTCATCACTTAGCAATCTCATGTTGCAGTGTTAGTTCCCGACTTGGAACCCTGCACTGCAATCTTAATGTGTGCAAAGCTGTGGTGCATCTGGTGTAAGAATTGTAGCACGACAAGAATATGAAACTATCTTGTCACACAGTTGAGTTCCTTGGCCACCCTTACATTAAATGAAACAAATTGTACCAGAAATAATTTTTGCATGAGTTCTTAGTGCTTGTATGACGTGTAGTTAAGGACCTCCGCTTTGTGCTTAACTTTCATGAAATGTGTTTATATCAACTTGAGTATTCGATTGCCACGCATTGTCCCAAATTCAAGTCAGGGTCAAAGTTAACGAGTCTTCTCTTCAAGGTTAATATCGTATAATTACACAATCACAATTCGTTGTAAAAAGTCTTAATTTTATAGGGCGACCTGGACGTGACATTGACATTGATATCCACAAAAAAAATCCGTGGCTCCACAAAAACCACCTAATCGTACTATTCACTCCATGCAGATCGTACTCTGCCCCAAAAATGCTCCTTTCCGTCTATCTAAATTGTCTTTTCATTAACATGCTTTAATCATTATATGAGAGTTTGTAGGTTGGCGTCAAACCTGACCACACTTTTGGGAAGAGCTCGCAGCGTGGACATGATGTGCGTGGTAAAAAGAAACTTCGGCCAAACAACGCCAAAAAGAAGCCGAAGCAAGCATAATGAAGATACATGGAGCTTATTATATCCGCTACAGCATCGGAGCAAATGGTTACCTTCGTTGACGTCGAATTCTATTCATGGCCTACAGACACGGCTATTCGTCTGTTCTAGTCACCAGATCTAATCTTCATCAATAATCGTCAGGTATTTCAATAGAGTCTGGCATGATTGCGCGTATCTTCGCATCTCGTGCCAGTTTTTTCGTCATCTCGAGTGTAATTCCTCGTCCATAATCAGTAGATAGGTTGAGATGATCGACCATCTTGTGTTTTACTTTGCAATTTCCACATTCAATGAAGACAGTTCCAGCCTTCCATGCCACAGGATTTACGTTGTGCACGTTGCGTGCACCACATTTGTTACACTTAAAGGACACCTGCACTCGCATGGCAGAGTGGGTGGATAGAGAAAATGTATCCAAGACTGTTTAATGAGAAGAATGAGCACCCTCAAGGTTCTTCTTGGAGAAGTGGGATCCTCAACACCGAAGAAATCTCGCGTAGTGTTGTCTTCGCTAACCTGGAGAACGTTACACTACGTCGAGCTCCTGCGATACTATAACATGCACTATGAACAACAATTCTCAAATCGCACCCCAATATCTGAAGTATCTATTGAATCATGCGGTGCAGGGAGCATCCCAGCAATAGGGCGCGACTCAAGTAATCGCGTATGAGCTCCCTGCACCGTCCCCATGAGATCTTCAGATTCACCATCTCGTTGCAAGGCAACGATCTCTCCATTAATAATAACGAATTGATGATCTCCTGGATCTTGCTCTAGTAGTGCTAACGGTGGTGGCGCTTGATATCGAATCAGGCCCAGCTCTTGGTTGGATTTCCTTCTTCCAGTATCACGCGATAGTAGGAAGCCTAAACTACCAGGGCCATACAAAAAATCATTCGTCATGGCTATCGGAGGAGATAGGAAACCGGATCCGTCTGGTAAAGGGATGCCCACATTTCGTGGCTGTGCGCAGTGGGTGCTTGTGTTCCGCGATATCCGCGAAGAACGCCAACTATTTGCTAACAGCATTCCTTCGAAAATTCTCTTTCACACGCAATTCTGGAATGTTAAGACACTAGCTTATGCCTGGTAAAGGAAAACTAGACATTCAAACTTGATTGAAATCAGATGCTGCACTTCCAAGTTAAATAGCTCTCAACAAGATGAGTACATGTTATCGTTTACATGTTTTTTTTTTCTGTAATTATCTTTTCGACGCCCCGCAAATAACGTGTCGTAATAAGATGTTTCGGGGCTCATGCATGATAGTATCTCTGACTCGACATCAAGCAGTATCCAATACAGTCAAACCCCGATAGCCCGACCTCCGATATCCCGAATCCCCTGTCAGTCGACGTTCATGTTTGTATCTTGTTTTCTTAAAAATATTCCCAGTAGCTATAAAGCATGTTTCAGTAATGCGACGCTTGTCCGAGTTGACTGCAATCCCTGGTACTGTACCCTGTCGGTTTATCCGGGCGCGCGAGGCTTGACTGTACACGGATGAGTCGGAAACCTCATGCATATATTCGGTGTTACGTACAAGCTACATTTCATTGTTATTGCCCCAAGCACCCAAATCGTCTCATACAAACTCATACCCGACAACTAGCTTACTTTATGGACACTTGCAGATTGGATACCAAAGTCTTCTGTTTTCCGAACCAGATGCTTGTTGTTTCTCGTGGTATTATCCTTGCACTTTCAGTCATCCAAGTGCCATAAAAATGACTGAAACAGCATCTAATGCAGTATATTCCACTTCTTCTACGTAGTCAGAGAGGGATTACTTCGTGCTACGTGAGTGTTTGGGTTGCTGCGATGCTGATTCGCAATGTGTAGTTTCAGCCCCAAAACTGTAAGGATAACTCAATCAAACTTCAATCGCAAACCCTATGATTTCATAATCTTCATGGTCTGTACAATTGAATGTCATCGAGCTGATCGGAGTACTTGAATGTGAATAATCACATGCTGCGCGCTCTGGTGGACTAGACAGTAAAAAACTCTTGCCGTGCATAACAATTCGTACCATTTTTGCTTTGCTGGATAACGACGTGGATTGTGGTGGATTTCACGTGACTCTACTAACAATACACGCTTGTAAGCCGTCTACACATAAGACCTGGGCAAACACCGCCTAGCAGAGCTTGGATTAACAATTTTGTCAGCAAACCGATACTAACGCCCAGCTCGAACCAGAATCGCTTCGCTTCGTGTCTTCGAACCATGGTGTGCGTTGTTACTCGGATGAAAAGCCCATCTTTGCGTAGACTTGGTTACACATCTCCAAAAGCTGAGAGTCTCAAGAAAAACTCTAAGCAAGAATCATTGCAGATGCATCTTCAAATCACAAGATATTGAAATGGAAAAGATCGTGCTTCCTTATATGCCAGGCGACAAGTATCCATGTGTGCAACTGTGTGAAACTTGGAGTTTGAACTGTCCTGGGAGAGTGATCTGGGCTCACTTAGTGTGCCCATACCAGTCAGAGTAAAGACAATAGAGTTATGTTGCCTGAGATCCAGAACGTTGAGCTAACCCGAGAAATTCGTGTTGTAATGTTGTCTACTCCATGAACTGATGGGTTTCTTGTACTTCAGGAAAGGCAAACAACATGTTCAGCTATGATCACATTTTGCCATGATGATTCCGAGGTAATTTGAAGAAAAAGGCTGAGCATGGTCAGGGAAACAATACGTTATCAGAGCACACGTATTGTCTCATAATGTGGCAGTAGTTTCTGATAATGGTGGCGCCACAATTCACAATAATCATGGATGGAGACAATTGAAATCAAGCTGCAGCGCACCCTAAGGGCCTGTTCAGAGATCTACCCATCCATCATACATCCTGTGAATGCATAACCGATCGCCCAAAGCTTTGCAAAGTGGCGCCCGATAGACGTCTTGATAGCACGCTCGATCCAGTCGTGGTCCTGGTGGAACGAGCCTACCGACAGATGATAGATCCCGATGACCAGTTCAGGCTGGATTCCATGTGACCGATAGCGCATTGCAACCGATCGAAGATTTAGTGGTCCCGAAAAAGTTAATCTTTGATCTACGACATAAACAAGTTGTAGAATCGAACTCTTGATGATTATCGCATTGTTTAGAAGAAAAAAAAATCAGCTCCTTCCGTGTCGACTTGAAGTCATTCGAATCAAAATGGCTTCAGAGATAGTAGATGAATGTGGGAGCAGACTAGACTCATCCCAGGAGAATGAATTTGTAAGGCTTTGATTAGAAATGAAGCCCGTGCTGGGTGAGCTTGCTTGACAAAGTTGTCTGCACTCTCTTAACGCACGCTACTGTTCCACTAGTAGCCATGCGTGCTAAGTGCTCTGAACACCCACCGATCCGATTTTTGATCGAGCCCTGGATCGGGTGGTTGAGCTCTGAACAGGCCCTAAAGGCCCCTAGTAACAATAAGGAGCATGATGTACACTCATTCGCTTCAAAACAGACTACGTGCCTAGAAGGAAGCACGCATGGCTGAACACTTCTCCAGTAAGGCAGCCAAACGTGCCCAAACCCGGGCAAGCTGAACACAAGATGTGCCCAAACCTAATATTATGAGTCGAAACAACAATAAAAACACTCAGAGTCGAAATTTACTTCCAGGTATAAACTATTGCTTACACTTAGCGTAGATATGTGCGCGGTCAACCGTGTCTGTGCGATGACGGCCGCTAGAAGTCGTATGTTGCAGCAGGACATCGATTGTGGAGTTTCCAAGTACAATGAAGATATCAATGCACTAGATGATGTAATTGCTATTGATATGTGTAAGGCACATATACTGCGTAATAAACCTGTTGCAGAAACCCCTCGTGGTGAGAACTCGCGACATCAGAAACGGGCTTCTGGCGTCCAGTATGACGGTCCAATTGACACCTCCATTAAGAGCATTCAAAATCTATAATGTCTCGTTAGCCTAGTCAGGTTTTCACAACGCGCGTCTTTCATCTTTACGTGAAAACACGCGTTGTTGGATACATCCTCTGTCCCAGATACCGCACCATCAGTGAAACACCCTTGCCGCAACTACATGAACGGGTACAATGGGTTGCTGAGCATACCAGGGCGACATGTATGTGACTCTAGCAATACACATCTTTTTACGGAAAAAATCGTTAGACGGTGCTCTTACTGCGTTTCCGTAGCAGCAGGACCCATGCCGCGTCGATGAATCCTCGCCTCATGCGCGCCTTTGCCCCCAACAAAACATCCATTCCGGATATAGATCAGATGATAATGCATCTCCGTATGGGTTGTGGTGCAGACTTGCACTCACGAATGCGTACCGTACACGGCGCCTAAGTGGATCTGTTATTAACCAGAAATTATCGCGCAAATGTAGTCGAAGCTGTGCGCTCACGCCGCCGTTCTCACCAAAGCGGCTGCTGCTCCACTACAACGCCAATCTACTTTACTTTTTGGTACAACTGTGCGCAGGTGTCGTCTTGGACTGTATCGTAACTGTTGTCGATGCAAAGAACATAACACGTCAGCTGGCAGGGAGTATGGCCCCCGGCGCCTGCGGAGATCCTTCTGTGTCCCACAGCCGCCCCAACCCAAAGTCCCCACCCCTACTGGAAGCGCAAAAACAGGTGTGTTGTCAGCTCAGCTGCCATTTTGCCACAGCATTCGCTACATACCTTGAACCAAAAAGCGCTATTTCTATACCTTGAATTCCTGGGACGACACAAGCACAGATGAACCATGTTTTGTTCACTGCATTATGTTGCATGTGACTGTGGGTTTAGTTAGAAGGCTGCGACTGAAAGTTTTGGCAGTCAATGCGACAAATCCCCAATCGCGCCTGTGCCAAAGGACAGCTTGTCGCCCATGACACATATTCCGGTGCTTTCCAGACACTCTTGTCATCTATCTACCTGTGATAATCTTGTATAAATTATTGCATTACTCCCCCCTCTCATGAGTGCTCCTCCCTGAGGCACTCCGTCATCACTGATGGTTGCATAGGCATTAGGAACAGCCTCCTATCCTGCTGGGAAGCCCTTGTGTGGAACCGATCCACATGCCCAGGGCGCCTATATGGCTATGTTTGCATTCATTTACTGCACTCTGAGCCCACTCAAATTCATCCTGGTGTGAAGGTATAGAGAAAGAGATCTGTCCTTTATAGCATTGGAAACTATTTCTGGTATACGTTTCCATCTCCAATAGGATTATTGTGATGATCATGTGTAGTGCAACAGTCTGTTTATACACAGAGCACCGCACTGCACTGGTATCTTGTTTTCAACAACCGGCATAGATGTTTTCACCCTGATGGTATTGCCCCCTCGGCAATGGTGCTTACGTCCGCAGGTAGCTCCTCAGTACACAATATTCATTAAGGATTGTTTGTGTGAGAAAGATCAAGCACATCATCACAACGGAGATACTGACAGTAGATATTCATCTGCTTGCGCGTTGGCTGCCGAAGGTGCTAGAAACTAACCACTGGGGTTTATTTTATCAGCGTGTATACTTCAAACCCTTGCAGCTTAACACGTTCTGCGGGCCCAGTTGCGTAGATCTGCATGTCGTCAAGTAAAGGAAATCAAAGAGTACAAGCCTAGTGTGGCATCTCTTGAAACAGGATCAGAAGAGAAGTACACTGAGACCAGATTGACTGAAGCACTCCGAAAGCTTGTTATTGCAATGCACACTGAATAGGTGGACTTATCTTAACAATCTTAACAAGCTTCAAGAAACCTGATTCTATATTAGCACTGTAACTGGTCTGTTGCGGAATGGCTGCAAACAGATGGTCGACAGATTATATTCTTCTTGGGGGTAGAGTAAGATCACTCCTTTGCATGGTGCGTGTGGCCCACTGTCAGGTATGGCACCTGTTGAATGTGACGCACCTGTGACGCACCGCGCCTCGGCAGGTAGCGTACGCTGACGTCATCCTGCTCAACAAGACCGACCTTGTTCCTGCGGAGGCACTACCGGGCATTGAAGCTGCCATCAAGAAGCACAACTGCTCGGTGGACATCATCCGGTGCATGCGCAGCCGCGTTCCGCTGTCTCGGATTCTCAACACCGGTGGCTACCGGGGCCTTGGCGCGCTGCCGGAGGCGACGGCCGCCGGCCAGGCGTCAAGGCACTGCGGTCACCCCCATCACGGCCATGCAGCGCATGCTTGTGGCAGGTGCGACGTCAGTATCGCTTGGTCCGGGGCTATTCGACGCACCCCATTACGACGCAGTCTGCGTTCTGTAAGCAAGAACATGGTAGTCAAAGTGATGTCGCTTCCGTTGCCAGCATCATATTTTATATTGGGAGCAAATCGCTGTGAAGAGAGATTTAAGGTCTAAGAGGGGGTGCGTCGTAATGCCCTCGTAGAAGTGCAACCCCATGCAACCCACCCAACACCGATTTAATTTAGGCTGAGCACGAACGTTTAGTTACATGTACAATTAAACCAGCGAGCATGCGGTTGACTCAA
>JAULKQ010000721.1:0-17967 GCA_032356285.1 Smithsoniella earleae
GGTTGCCCATGACGCGGTGCTGCATCACCCGCCCGGCGACGGCGACAACCGGGCGGTTGTCGGTGAGCGTCGGCCACTCATCTTCGGGCGTGCCCGCCTTCTTCGCTTCGCGTTGCGCGTTCTCGCCTTCACGGAATACCGCGTCGGCTTGTTCATCGAATTGGGCGCGCGCCTCGGCGAGCGCGATCAAGCCGTCGATCCGCTGGCCGTAGGGGTCGATCCCGAACTCGTCGCGGAGCTTGTCGAGCTTCCTGCGGCGGTCGGCGAGCAGCTTGGCCCGGCCCGACGCGGTGGATTCTTCGGGCACGGCTGGGTCGGTCGTTGGTGCGGGTTTGTTCTTATTCATCGTGCATCAAGGGCTTAGCGGACTCGGACTCCCCTCCCTTTGAGGGAGGGGCAGGGGGAGGGTGCCGAACCGTATCAGATCGCTAGCTTGCGTTCAGCATGAGACGGCTCGGCACCCTCTCCCGGCCTCTCCCTCAAGGGAGAGGGGTTTTAAAAATCATGTGCATCAATGAAAAACCCCGCCGTTGGGCGGGGCTTGCGTGTGTCGTTGTGGTGCGGGCACGGGATGGCGTGCCGGCAAGTCCGCCGGAGTTTAGTCGGCCTCAGCGGGGGCCGAAGCCGCGGCCCGTTTGGCGGATTCAGCCGCGGACTCGGCGGCGGCGGTCTCGCGGGCGCCGAGGGTCTCCAGGCCGCGTCGCTGGTCACGCAGGCGGCGCTTCTTACCCACGCGGTCGCGCAGGTAGTACAGCTTGGCCCGGCGGGTATCGCCACGACGCTTCACTTCGATCTTCGCCACGCGCGGGCTGTGCAGGGGGAAGGTGCGCTCGACGCCTTCGTTGGCGACGATGCGGCGGACGGTGATGGTCTGCTCGAGCCCGCCGTTCTGCATCTTCAGCACGACGCCGGAGAACACCTGGATGCGTTCCTTGGCGCCCTCGATGATGCGGACGTGGACATCGACGTTGTCGCCGACGGTGATGACCGGCAGGTCGGTCTTCAGCTGGCTCTTCTGGATGTCGGCGATGATGGCCTGGCTCATGGCGGTTGCCTCGTGGCTTGGCGTGGGGTTGTGGGGTCTTCGACGCCGGGCCTGGGCCGGAATCGAGCCGCGCAGTGTACCGCGGTCCGCTTGGGTTGTCGAGGGGGGATACCAGACGCTTCGCTTCGCTCAGCGTCGGCGTGGGTGGCGGTGGGTGGTGGGGTTTAGTCGAGCTTGTCGAACGCCGGGGCGAAACGGACCGCGCCGGTTGGGCCGGTGACGGGTCGGAGCGGGTGGACCTGGAACGGCTCGTCGACACCGAAGGTGTTTGTAAACCCATGTTTGGACGCGGTTTCGAAGCCGAGTGGGCTGTAGTAGGCCGGGTCGCCGAGGACGAAGACGGCCCCGGCCCGGACTGAGGTCGCCTCGCGGAGGGCTTGTCGGGCGAGCGCCTTGCCGATGCCTTGGCGTTGGTGGAGCGGGTCGACCGCGAGCGGGGCCAGGCCCAGGGCGCGCAGCCGGCCGTCGCCGCCGTCGATCGTGACCGGGCTGAGCAGGACGACGCCGACGACCCGTGGCTGGCCGTCATTGGCGGCGTGCTCGGCGACGAGTTCGATCGGCGCATCGCCCTGCGCGCGGAGGTCGCGGACGAGCGCCGCCTCGGCGTCGGTGTCGAAACAGGTGCGCAGCAGCTTGTCGATCGCGTCGTGGTCGTCGTCGCAGGCATCGCGGATGACGAGCGTCGAAACTTCAGGTGGGACGGGCGTCCCGCCCGTTGAATCCGGCTGATCGCGCTGCCGGGCGGGACGCCCATCCCACCGATTGTTCGTAAGCAGGTCCGGCCTCTTGTCGCGCGTGAGTTGTTCGGACTGCTCGCGTCGCCACTGCTCGATCTTCGCGTGGTCGCCGGACATCAAGACGTCGGGCACGGCTCGGTTCATCCACGTTGGCGGGCGGGTGTAGTGCGGGTGGTCGAGCAGGCGGTCGGTGCCGGGCGAGAAGCTGTCGCGTTCGTGCGAACCGGCCTTGCCGATGACGCCTGGCAAGAGGCGGACGACGCTGTCGACGAGCACCATCGCGGGCAGTTCCCCGCCGGTGAGCACGTAGTCGCCGACGCTGACCTCTATCGGCGCAAGCTCATCGAGCAGGCGCTGGTCGAAGCCCTCGTAGTGCCCGCACAGGATCAGCAGCCGCGGCTTCTGCGACAGCTCTTCCACCAGCGTCTGGGTCAAGGGCGTGCCCGTCGGCGTGACGACGATGCGCGTCGCGGCCAGATCGGGCTGCTGCGCCTCGGCGTGCCTCACGCAGTCGTAGACCGGCTGGCACTGCATGACCATGCCCGGCCCGCCGCCGTAGGGCGTGTCGTCGACCTTGTGGTGCTTGTTGTCCGCGTGGTCGCGCGGGTTGTGCAGGTGGTACGACACGACCGCCGGACGCACGCGCGTCGCGTCGGCGGGGTCCGCGACCGGCTCGGCGGCGCGCTTCAAGATGCTCGCACCCAGCACGGAGCCGAACATCTCGGGGAACAGGGTGACAACATCAAAACGCATGATCCGGTTATAGCACCCCGCCCCAAGCCGGGCCAGAGCGCGGCGCCGGCCCGGGTACGACCGACGACCAACCCATACCCGGGCCGGCGCTGCGCTCTGGCCCGGCTTGGAGACGCAGCTTGCATCAACCGGCGCGGACCAGGTTGCGCAGGGCTTGGCCCAGGTCGGGGTAGGCGAAGCGGAAGCCCGCCTCGAGCAAACGATTGGGCACGACGTTGCGGCCGTACAGGACCAATTCGGGGTCGGTGCGCATGACCGTCGCCGCCGCCAGGCGGATCATCCAGCCGGCCGCGGGCAGCCCGATCGGCATGGCGACCGCGCCGCGGAGCTGCGCCATGAACTGCGCGTGGGTCGCGGCGGCCGGGGCCGTGACGTTGTAGACCCCGCGCATGGTGTCGTCGTCGATCGCGTGTTGGACGACGTTGACGAAGTCATCGACGTGCAGCCAACTGATCCACTGCCGGCCGTGGCCGACCTTGCCGCCCAGCCCCAGCCGGGCGAGCCGTTTGAGGACCGGGAACGCCCCGCCGGTGTTGCCCAGGACGAAGCTGGTGCGCAGGACGACGCCGCGCGTGCCGCTCGGGCAGGCCTGATCAAACGCTGCCTCCCATGCCCGGCCGACGGTCGGGGCGAGCCCGTAGCCGGTCGTCGTGGACTCGTCGCACACCGCGTCCGCCGGGTCGCCGTAGATGTGCGCGGTCGCGGCCTGGACCCAGACCCTCGGCGGGTTGTCGCAGCGCCCAAGCGCCTCGCCGATGGCCCGCACGCTGTCGACCCGTGAACGCAAGATCGCGTCGCAGTTGTCCGGTGTCTTGCGGCAGTCCACCGTCCGGCCCGCCAGGTTGACCACCGCGGCCGCGCCGTCCAGCGCCTCGGCCCACGCCCCGGCGGACCGGCCGTCCCAACCCACCCACCGCCCCGCGCAGGCCCGCGGCTGATGCCGGGACACCACGGTCACCGCCCAGCCCGCGCGCTCCAGTGACCGGGCGGCGGCCTGGCCAAGGAAACCGGTGCCGCCGGTGATGACGATCTTCTTGTCAACTATTTCAGTCATAACAGAAATATATGACAAATCGCTGCGTCACGCAACCCCACGCATGAAAAAACCCCGCGTCGGGCGGGGCTTGTCGGTGCGTTGGGTTTTGGGAAGCGGCTTACTTCTTTTTCTTCGTCGGCAGCTCGACGCCGGACTTCTTGATCAGCGCCGCGGCGGTCTCGCTGGGCTGGGCGCCGACGCTCAGCCAGTACTGGATGCGCTCGGTGTTGAGCTTGACCTGCTCGTCTTCGTTCTTGTTGCAGGGGTGGTAGTAGCCCAGCTCCTCGATCGCCCGGCCGTTGCGGGGGCTGCGGGCGTCCATCGCGCACAGGCGGTACGCGGGCGAGTGGGTGCGGCCAAAACGCTTCAGACGGATACGGACCATATCGTGGGTCTCCGGGGGCCTTCCCGGATGTCTTCCGGGGGCGTGGCGGGGGACAGGTGCCGAGGCGACGTCCGCCAGGGCGAGCCGCGTAGCATAGCCCAATCCGCCAGGCGGTTCAATTCACGTCGATCGAGCCCGACCCGCCGAGCAGGATCAGCCCGGTGATCAGCGCGGCGATCGCGGTCCACTTCAGGATGCGGTCCATCGCGTCGCGCTGGTAGACCCAGACCTTCAGCGTCTGCGCATCGGGCGACACGCGCATCATCGGCAGGGCCGCGCCGCCCGCGTCCACCAGCCGCAGCCCCCGCCGGTCGCCGTCCCAGACGAAACGCAGCGCGGTCAGCTCGGCGTCGGCCCCGGCCGGGGGCGTGCTGTCGGGCAGGCCCGGCTTGAGCAGCGGCGGGGTCAGCCGGGCGTTCGCGCGCCAGCCGGTGTGGCGGACGACGACCACCCGGTCGCCCGCATCCAACCCGTCATCCGCGATCGGCTGCATGAGCCGGTCCGCCGTGCCCGGCTCGACGACCAGCCAGTGCCAGCCGGCGTGCTCGGGCTTGAGCGTCGGGGTCACGCGGTAGCCGAACCACAGCGACCCGCCGCCGTCGCGGTAGGCCTGCGCGGGCTTGTCCAGCGACAGCACCTCCTGCTCGCTTCGGCAGCCAACACACACGACACACGCGATGACGACGGCGACGATCGGCGCGTGCAGGCGTCGGATGATGCGCATCGGCGACATGCTCGGCTCCTTATAGATTTAGTCCGCCAGCTCGATGCCCGCGTCCGTCAGCGGGTCGGTAAACCGGCCGCGCCACTCGGCGGGCAGGGTCTGCTTGCCCACGCGCACCGGCTGGTCGTCGTGATACCAGTCAAACTGCGTGCAGGCGAAGCACAGCAGGTAGTCGGTCGTCCGCCCGCCGCGCTCGACACGCAGCGCGTGCCGCGGCTCGAAGCACCCCGCGATCGGCCCGCGCGGCGCATCGGCCTCGAACGCCAGGTCCTCGGCGAGCGCTTCGCCCAGCTCCGTTGCCGACAGGTCGACCCGGCCCAACACCTCGTATCCGTGCATCAGCCCGTTGGCCAGGTCGTGGCCGGGGTCCGGCAGGCGATTGGCTTCTTCGCCGAACGCGTTGATCCCGCTGCCCAGCATCGTCGGCCGGATCGCGTAGAGCGTGATGCGCGCCGCGACCGGCTCGGGCTCGGGCGGCGCGGCGCAGCCCACGGCCAGCAGCGCGAGCATCACGGCCAGGCACATCATTCGCATCGCGTCGGCTCCGAGAAGGTGACGCGTGATTGTATCGCGCACTGCTACGCCGCCGCGTGCCCCCGGCGGTACTTGCGCTTGAACGTCTCGCGCCGCCAGGCCGTGGCCTCGTCGCTGTACAGCCGGGCGACCAGGCCGCGGAACCCTTCGCGCAGCTCGTCCGCGGACATGCCGTCGGGCTCGAACGTCACGTCGAACAGCGTGCATTGGGACCAGTTGAAACCGGGCAGCAGCCGACCCTGTGTCTTGAGCCGTTCGTACAGCGGCGTGCCGGGGAACGGGGTCTGGAGCGTGACCTGCACGTCGTAGAGCTCGAGCTGCTTGGCAAAGTCGAAGGTGCGGTCGAAGATGTCCGGCGTGTGGCCGTCGAGCCCGAGGATGAAGCAGCCGTTGACCCGGATGCCGTGGGACTGGATCGTCTTGACCGCGTGCTCGTAGTGCTCAAGTCGGCGGTGCTTCCAGTCGCCCAACACCTCTAGACCGGCGAGGCCTTGCTTCACCGGCGACTCGAGGCCGACGAGCACCTCGGCGCAGCCCGCGTCGCGCATCATCGACAGCAGCTCGCTGTCGCCGGCGATGCGGATGTCGCTCTCGGTGAACCACTTAACCCTGCGCTCGGCCAGCTCGGGCAGCAGCCGCTTCCAGTAGCGCGGGTTGGCGAACGAGTTGTCGTCGGCGAACTCGATGAACGGCCGGGGCCAGAGCGCGCGGATCGCGTCGACCTCGGCGAGCACCTTCTCGATCGGCTTGTGCTTGTACCTGGGTGTCAGCAGGATCGAGCTGGCGCAGAACGCGCACTTGAGCGGGCAGCCCCGCGTGGTCTGCACCGTCAGGCGGTTGTAGCGGTCGATCTCCAAAAGGTCGAAACGTGGCATCGGCGCGTCGGCCAAATCGAACTCGGCGTCGGCCTTGTAGGTGCGTTGCAGCCGGCCGTGCTCGGCGTCGCGCAGGATGCGGGGCCAAACGATCTCGCCCTCGCCGACCGCCACCGCGTCGCAGTGTTCGAGGACTTCGTCGGGCAAGGCCGTGGCGTGCAGCCCGCCCATGACGACCGGGCCCGCGCCCGCCGCCCTGAGCCGGTCGGCCAGCGCGTACGCCTCGGGCGCCTGCGCCGTGAAGCTGCTCAGCAGGATCAGGCCGTAGCGATCACGCGACAGCGCCAGCTCGTCGATCCGGTCGACCTCGTGGTACTCGACCGTGTGGCGATCGGGCGTCATCCCCGCCAGGGTCAGCAGGCCCAAGCTCGGCAGCGACGCGATCGTCTGGCTGCGCTCGACAAAGCCCGGCAGGGTCAGCCCCATGCGCAGCAGCTCGTCGTCGCAGCAGCGGATCCCCGACATCGCGATCATCGCGATCTTCATCATGCGGCTCCCGGGGGCGTGGTGACGAGCACGAACAACAACAGCCCGGTCCCGCCGACCAGCGTCAGCACGGGGAGCGGGAAGAGGTGGCGCAGCGGCTTGCGCCAGGCGCAGAGGAAACAGACCGTCGGCATCGACGCCGCGCCGATGACAAGCAGCCAGCCGGCCGTCGGCATCCAGGCCGACTCGCCGAGGAAGCCGTGCCAGGTCAGCGCGGCGAATAGGTTGATGAGCCCGGTGCCGAAGAACGCGATGTGCCCCAGCCGGGCGAGCCGGCGACGCCAGCCGTCGTAGCCGCCCATGAACTGCTGCTTGTGGAACCCGAGCCCGAGCACGACGCCCGAGAGCAGGCCCATGAGCATCCAGGCCCAGGCGAAGAGGAGTTGGGTGTGCGGGGTCATGACGCCGCCTTATGTTAGTGAATGCTAACTAAACAAATTACCTTGGATTGCACCATGGGTCAAGCCCTATTTCAGCGGTGCGTTATGCTCGTAGGTTCACCGCTTCAGGAGAATCTGATGAACTGGCCGATGGCGTTTGCTTGCCTTGTTGTTCTGGTCGGGCTGTCCTTGGCCCGGGCCGTTGACGCGCAGCCCGCGCCCGAGCCGGCGGATCGAGCGCCGGTGCGGGTGGTGATCGTGGGCGCGACGCACGCGCACGTGGGCTGGATCCTCGGCCGGCCTCGTGATCTGGGCGACATCGAGATCGTCGGGCTCTACGAGCCCAACGCCGGGTACGCCGCGCGGTTGATGGAGCGGTACGGCCTCGACCCGTCGCTGTACTTCGACGACTTGGGCGAGATGCTCGAGCAGACCAAGCCCGCCGCGGCGTGCCTGTTCGGCAGCATCTTCGACCACCGCGACCACACGATCGCCTGTGCGCAGCGCGGGGTCCACGTCATGGTCGAGAAGCCCCTGGCGGTCAACGCCGAGCACGCCGAGGCGATGGCGGCCGCCGCGCGCGAGCACAACATCCATCTCCTGACCAACTACGAGACCACCTGGTACCCGGCCAACCACAAGCTCCACGCACTCGCGACGCGCGACAAGACGCTGGGCACGATCCGGCGGATCGTTGTGCAGACCGGTCACCAGGGCCCGATCGAGATCGGCTGCGAAAAAGTCTTCACCGACTGGCTCTGCGATCCCGAGCTCAACGGCGGGGGCGCGCTCACCGACTTCGGCTGCTACGGCGCGAACCTCACCACCTGGTTGATGGGCGATCAACGCCCGACCGCGGTCTCGGCCGTGACCCGCACGTTCAAGCCGGACCTGTACCCCGACGTCGACGACGACGCGACGATCATCCTCGAGTACCCCGGCGCGGTCGCAGTCATCCAGGCGTCGTGGAACTGGACGATGAACCGCAAAGACATGTCGGTCTACGGCACCGATGGCTACGCGCAGACCGTCGGCAACGACGGCCTGCGCGTCGGGATGAACGGCGGCTGGGCCGGCCCGGTCGAGCCGCAGCCCGCGATCAACCCGCCCTATCACGACCCGTTCGCGATGCTCGCGGCGGTCGTGCGCGGCGACGCCGAGCCCGACCCGCTGTCGTCGTTAGAGAACAACCTGATTGTTGTTGAGATCCTCGATGCGGCGCGCGCCTCGGCGCGGACGGGCGAGAGGGTCGTGCTTGATGAGTGATGGGTGGCTCAGCCCTCGTCGATGACGACCTGGTTCATCGTGTCGCCGCCTTCGATGGCGTCGACGACGTCCTGGCCCTCGAGGACCTGGCCGAAGACCGCGTGCTTGCCGTCGAGCCAGTCGGTGGCGACGTGGGTGATGAAGAACTGGCTGCCGTTGGTGTTCGGCCCGGCGTTGGCCATGGACAGCGTGCCGGGGCCGGCGTGCTTCTTCTGCAGGGCGTTTTTTTCATCCTTGAACTTGTAGCCCGGCCCGCCGGTGCCCGTGCCCTCGGGGCAGCCGGCCTGCACCATGAAGTCGGGGATCACGCGGTGGAAGGTCAGCCCGTCGTAGAACCCGTCCTTGGCGAGCTTGATGAAGTTGCCGGTCGTCTCGGGGCAGTCGTCGACGTAGAGCTCGAGCTTGATCTCGCCCTTGTCGGTGTGGATGGTCGCGGTGGTCATGGGGGTTCCTTTCGATTATTGGTGGTTGATAAAGAAGCCCACGCTTTCAAAGCGTGGGCTTCGATGATGAATCGCACAGTGTAGTCTTATTCGGCCTCGGCTTCTTCCGCTGGGTCTTCAATGATCGTCGCGGTGATGATGCCGTCGAGCTTGGGGAAGAGCTCGTCGAGGACGCTGTTGCCCTGCTCGACGATCGCGCCCTGCAGGTTGCGTGGCGGCTCGCCGTAGCCGTCGTAGATCTCGTCGACCACGTCCATGCCCTCGCCGGTCACTTCGCCGAAGGGCGAGAAGCCCATGCCGTCGAGCCGGCGGTTGTTGCCGAAGTTGATGAACAATTGTGTCGTGCGCGAGTCGGGCCCGGAGGTCGCGAAGACGATGCGCCCGCGGGTGTTGGACTCTTTGACCTCATCGTCTTCGATGGTTGCGGCGTTACGGTTAGCCGGGTCGTACCAGGCGGCGTTGACGTCCTTGTCGCCGTGCAGCCCCCACTGGACGACGAAGCCGGGGACGACGCGGAAGAACTTGTTGCCGTCGTAGTAGCCGTTCTTGACGAGGTTGTAGAACCGGTCGGCGCCGTTGGGCGACCAGGCGCGGGTGACCGCGACGGTGAAGTCGCCGGCGGTCGTGCGGAACAGGACCTCGTAGGTGTCGGGCGCGGTCTGGTTCATCGCCTCGTGCGACGGGTCGCTGATCACCGCGAGATCGACCTCCCGGGCTTCCGCGGCTTGCTCAACGCCCTCGGCTTCCTGGTCGTCGGCCTGGGCCTGCTGCACGCTCAAGGCCACGGCCATCGCGATCGCTCCGACGCCGAATACCGCTGCCAACATCCATTTGCTCATCGCTGCTGCTCCGTGAGGTTGAAGACCGGTCATGATAGACGCTGGGCCGGGCGTTAGGATACGGCGATGGCAGATGAACACGCACAACCGATCCCACCAACCGTGCTGGCGATCCTGCGGTGCCCGGTGATGCGTTGCCCGCTGCGGCAGGAAGGCAGCTACCTGGTCGCCGAGCAGCCTGCAGACGCCGGGCTGCGATACCCGATCCGGGACGGCATCCCGGTCCTACTCATGGACGAGGCAGAGCTGCCGGAAGGCGTCGATTCGCTGGACGATTTCAAGGCGAAGTACGCATCTGCTCATCGCGAGATCACGTAATGCCTGACGGATTAGCAAAGCTTCTGATAATTCTCTTAACTTTCAATATCGTTGGCTGCCGCGATCGTACAGGCCATCCCAACCACACTTTGATTACGGAGTTTCGCTGGCTGGCCGAATTTAGTAGTAACCATTATCAAAATGAGATTGGTGCTGATGATGGCTGGCGATGTGATATTGGTGTTTTGATTAAGGATGTAAAAAAAGCTATCCCAAACGATTATTTGGCTGCGCGATTCATAGAAAGTGACTTAATCGAATCTGGGGGGAATGATCTCTGGGGTAACCAGATCCGTATCTACAGGCGTATCGATTCTGAAGGTGACTGGATCGTCGTAGAAAGTGCCGGCCCTGACGGTGATTTTTCAAAACCAAACGACAATATCGAGGCGGTCTGGTATTTCCCAAATGACGCATTGTGAGATTTCGCTACGATGCCGCGCATGAGCACCGAGATCCCGCTGAAGTACGGCTGCAACCCCAACCAGCCGATCGCCCGCATCCTCTTTGACGGCCCCGCCGACGCCTGCCCGCTCAGGGTGGTCAACGGCTCGCCGTCGTTCATCAACGCGCTCGACGCGCTGCGGGGCTGGGAGCTGGTGCGCGACCTGAAGCAGGCGACCGGCCTGGCGTCGGCCGCGTCGTTCAAGCACGTCTCCCCCGCCGGCGCCGCGGTGGCGGGCGAGCTCAGCGACGCCTTCTGCGCAGCTAATTTTTACCCCTCGCCGACCGAGCACGCCTACTCGCCGATCGCCTCGGCGTACGCGAAGGCGCGTTCCTCGGACCGCGGCGCGTCCTTCGGCGACTTCATCGCGGTCAGCGAAACGGTCGACGCCTCGCTCGCCGCGCTCATCAAGCCCGAGGTGTCCGACGGCATCATCGCGCCGGGCTACAGCGATGAAGCGAAAGCCATCCTCGCCGCGAAAAAGGGCGGCAAGTACGTCATGTTCGAGATCGACCCCGGCTACGCCCCGGCGGGCGGGTCGGTCGAGTCGCGGACCTGCTTCGGGCTGACACTCGAGCAGACCTACAACGACGCGGCGGTCGACCGGTCACTGCTTCAGAACGTGGTGACCCAACACAAAGACCTGCCCGAGCCCGCGGTGCAGTCGCTGCTCGTCGCGACGGTCACGCTCAAGCACACGCAGAGCAACTCGATCGCCGTCGCGATGCAAGGCCAGGCCATCGGCGTCGGGGCCGGGCAGCAGTCGCGTATCGCCTGCACCCGGCTGGCCTGCGACAAGGCCGACCGGTTCATGCTCAAGCAGCACCCCAAGTCGCTCGCGCTCATCGATGCCTTCAAGCCCGGCGTCAAACGCCCGGACAAGGTCAACGCGATCGACCAGTTCGTCCGCTACCACGAGCTGGACGCGATCGAACGCGCCGGGCTCGAAGCGCTGCTCGACCAACCCGTCGACCCGATCACGCCCGACGAAGCCAGCGACTGGTGCGCGACCTTCGGCAACGGCGAGCTCGCGCTGTCGAGCGACGCGTTCATCCCGTTCCGCGACAACCTCGACCGCGCTGCGCGCAGCGGCGTGAAGTACGTCCTCCACGCCGGCGGCTCGGCCCGCGACGACCTGGTCACCGACGCCGCCAACGAACACGGCATGGTGATGGCGCTGTCGGGGCTGCGGTTGTTTTTGCATTGATTGCAAGGCATTTGAACCACAGAGGCACAGAGGTCGCGGAGTTAAACCGATTGGAAGATAGTTACCGCGGTTCCGTTGCGATGAAGGTGTTGCGGGGTTTCCTGTTAACAATCGCCGGTATTGCATTCTTCGTAGCGTTCGTCCTTGCATTTCTATCTATTGCTTCAATCGCTAGCGACGGCATTACGCGATTACTTTGCGGCAGCGTGTCCTCAGTTGTTTTACTAGCGCTATTCATTAACTACATGGTCAAGCGTGATTGGGAGCGAAGGTCTTCGCGTAACCACGCGGAACCAGTATTCTGTTGCCCCAAGTGTGGCTACAACATGCGCGGGCTCACCGAAGCGAAGTGCCCGGAGTGTGGTGCCGAGTTCACGCTTGACCAGCTCAAATTGAAATAGCCGCGACGCTACGCGTCGCAGGCGAATACTTAACCGCTTCATTCGAGCAATAACCAACGGACCTGCGACGCGTAGCGTCGCGGCTATTGTTTGAGTCGCAATCAGTGCTATAGCCGCACGCGCAGCCCCAGCTCCAGCTTCGTGATGCAGTTGTCGCAGACCGTGTCGCCGACTTCGGTGGGCATGAGCGGGTCGATCAGGTCGGTGTTCGTGATGAGCGTGTCGACGCCGTGCCATCGGCCGCGGTGTTCGAGGCGTTGGCACAGCCCGCATTGCATCAGCTCGGCCCGTCGGGGGTAAGCGACGTGCGTGAAGTACACCGCGTAGTCGCGCGGCTGCTCGTGCAGCAGCTCGCTGCGCAGCCGGACCTGCCCGCCGGGGCCGGGGATTACGGACAGGCGCATGTAGCGGGTCGTGTCCGGGCCGTCGCCGCGGTGGTTGAACTGGATCTTGTGGCCGGTGCGTCGGGCGTGGTGCAGGAGCGCATCGTAGAGCCGTTGGGTCGCCCCGCCGTGGACGAAGTCCCAGATCGGCCGGCCGAGGACGCGGTCGTCGTCGAGCCCGACGCCCAGGCGTCGGCGGGCCATCGCGGACCACTGGGCACAGAGCCGCACGACGCGGTCGTCCCCGCCGAGGGTGTAATCGAGATCGATCCGGCACGGGCCGGGCCCGCTGACCATGCGAAAGCCCCTTGGGCTGGGGGAAACGGCGTGATCCGGTCGCCGAGCGAACTCGGCGGGTGATTCGGGAACACGCCGGGCCGGGGAGATAAACGATCCGGCGGACGCGTCCAAGGTGATGGGATACCCCAGCTTACCGTGATCAGTGGCAGAATCCAAGGGTTTCGCTTCGCCTCGCTGCGCGAGGCCGTTGCGGCGCGATGCGATCGCCCTTGGCTCACGCAAGAAGTGCTTGGGGATCGTGGCGGCCGGGCGTACCATGTAGGTTCCCGCTTACGAAAGGAGCCGCCGATGAAACGCCCCTTCCGCTTGTTGTTCGCTTGCGCCGCGTTTGGTCTGTTGCTGACCGCCGGCGGCTGCCACTACGACTACGGCTACTACAGCGTCGGCTATTCGTACGGCTACGACTGCTCGCCGGGCTACCACATCGACTACGGCTACACCACGCGCTACCACGCGCCGTGCGACGGGCTGCGCTTCCGCACGGGGTACGACTACAGCCCCGGCTATCGCTACGGCTGCAAGTGACCACCCGTTGACCGGGCGACGGCCGACTGACGGGGCGTTAAGCTCGGGGTGATGAGCGCTGAGATATCCCTGGTCGCGTCCGCGTCGGCGGGTCTGCCGGTGAGCTGGCAGGTCATGGTGGACATCCTGCTGCTGCTGCTGGGCGCCGCGTTGTTGCTGGGCACCCTCGCCGAGCAGCTCAGGCAGAGCGCGATCCTGGGCTACCTGGTCGCGGGCACGATCGTGGGCCCGGCCGGGCTGGCGCTGGTCAAGACCGGCGACCACGTCCACGTCATCGCCGAGCTCGGGGTCGCGATGCTGCTGTTCTCGATCGGGCTGGAGTTCTCGTTCGGCCGGCTGCGTCGGCTGGGCAAGATCGCGCTGGTCGGCGGGTCGTCGCAGATCCTGCTCACGATGGCGCTGGCCTGCGGGGTGTCGCTGCTGCTGGGGCTGGAGGCGAAGGTCGCCGTCGCGGTCGGCGCGATGCTCGCGCTGTCGAGCACCGCCTGCGTCCTGCGTATCTTGACCGATCGCCGATCGATCGACAGCCGATATGGCCGCAACAGCTTGGGCATCCTGCTGATGCAGGACATCGCCGTGGTCCCGCTGGTGCTGCTGATGACCGTGCTGTCCAGCGGCGGGTCGTTCGGCGAGTCGATGGCGCTGCTGGGCAAGACGACGGGTTTGGGCGTCCTGCTCATCGCCGGGTTCCTGCTGATCTTCCGCTTCGTGGTCCCGAAGCTGTTCAACCTGAGCCAGTGGGTGCAGAACCGCGACCTGCCGGTGCTGCTCGCGATTGTGATGGCGATCGGCTCGGCGCTGGCGGCGCACAAGCTGGGCATCTCGCCGGCGATGGGCGCGTTTGTCGCGGGTGTGCTGCTGGGGGAATCGCCCTTCGCCGTCCAGGTCCGCGCCGACGTCACCCCGCTGCGCACGCTCTTCGTCACGCTCTTTTTCGCGTCCGTGGGGATGCTCGGCGACCCGGCGTGGGTCGTGCAGAACGCGGGCGTGGTCGCCGGCACCGTCGCCGCGATCATCGTCGGCAAGGCGCTCATCGTCGCGCTGGTGGTCCGCTTACTCGGGCACGGCACCGCGATCGCGCTCGCCAGCGGGCTGTGCCTCGCGCAGGTCGGCGAGTTTTCGTTCGTCCTCGCCGAGATCGGTCGCGGCGGCGTGTTCGGCGAGTACCTCTTCGACCTGGTCGTGTCCTCCACGATCCTGACGCTCTTTGTCACGCCCTACCTCATCGCGCTGGCCCCGCGGGTCGCGCACGGCTACACGCGGCTGCTTGGCCCGGCCCGGCCCGGGCCCCAAGGCCCGTCGCACGAAGCGCAGCCGCGCGGGCCGGGTTCGGCGGCGCCGGATGCGCCCGATGCGTCGGCGGACCCCGCGCCGGGGCAGGTCGTCATCATCGGCTTTGGCCCGACCGGCCAGCAGGCCGCGGACCTGCTGATGCGGACGCACGGCCGGCGGATCCACATCGTCGACCTGAACCCGCGCAACGCCCGGCTCGCAGCCATGCGCGGGCTGGGCGTGCAGGTGGGCGACGCCACGCGCCGCGAGGTGCTTGAGCACGCGGGCATCCAACGCGCCGCGGTGATCCTGGTCACGCTGCCGGACGCGAACGCCAGCAGGACCGTGATCCATCACTGCCGACACCTGTCGCCGGACGCGGCGGTGATCGCCCGGGCGCGCTACCACGTCGTGCGGTGGGAGCTACAGCTCGCCGGCGCGGATCAGGTCGTGGATGAAGAGCTGTCGGTCGGCCGGCACCTCGCCCAGGCGGTCCGCCGGGAGCTGCGCGTCCGCGCGAGCTAGCGCAGCTCGCATGATTTGCGGCATGGCTCGGGCACTATCTCCCCCCAGGGAGAGCGGGCCAAGGCCAACGATGCCGAAGTCATGCAAGTGGTGTGCGCTGGCACACGTCCCTCATCCTTGTATCGGCAGGGCACCGATGCCCTTCGCGACACCCATGCACCATAGCGCGGTGCGCGGCGGGCCGGGGGTTTCATACGGCAGGCGCTCAGTAGAAGATGGGGTGACCCGGATCGGCTACTTGGCTTGCACGTCGACGGTGACTTTCAGGCCGCTGTCGCCCCCGCCGAGGAACGCGCCGCGGATGGGGGCGACGTCGTTGTAGTCCCTGCCGCGGGCGATGGGGATGTGGTCGACGCCGACGGGCATGTTGTTGGTCGGGTCCAGGCCCAGCCACCCGTTTTCGGAGCCGGCGTAGATGCTGACCCAGGCGTGGGACTGGTCGGCGCCGATGAGCTTGGGCTTGCCGGGCGGGGGCAGGGTGCGGAGGTAGCCGGAGACGTAGGCGGCGGGCAGGCCGATGGATCGGCAGGCGGCGATCATGGCGTGGGCAAAGTCCTGGCACACGCCGACGCGGCCGGCCAGGGCCTGGCTGCTGGTCGTGCCGACGTGCGTCGCGCCCGGCTGGTAGGTGAACTGGTCGTGGACCCACGCGTTGAGCGCGGTCGCCGCTTCGCGCACCGGGCGGCCGGGGGTGAACGCCTGGGCGGCGAACTGCGCCGCGGCGTGCGAGCGCGTGACCAGCGGGGAGTCGTAGCGGTACGGCTCTGCGTCGAACCAGCCCGCGTCGGCCTGGTCATCAAGCTGCTGAACGACCTGCTCCCAGCCAAAGTCGGGGCGGGCCACTCCGGCGGGCGGGTCGTGCACCACCAGGTCGATGCGGGCGTCCACGACCAGCTCATCATGCGCCTCTTCGATCGAGAACGCGTGGGTCGTGTTGCCAAACGCGTCGGGCCGCTCGGCGACGACGGTGGGCTTGGGCGTGATCGTGATCGCCGCGTGGTTGAGCGTCAGCCGGTCGTCGGGCCGGGGCGCCAGGCACAGCACGTTGTGGCAGACCGAGACCGGGATCGGGTAGACAAAACGCGTGGTGTGTCGGATGGCGTAGGCAACGCTCACGGCGGGTCCCCCTCGCCGGGGCCGCCGGACAGCTCGATCGCGCTGAACTGCTTGGGCAGCTCGGTGTGCGCGAGGTAGCGCGCGGTTAGCGCCTGGTCGATCGCGGGCAGGCGGTCCATCAGGCCCGCCAGCAGGGCGTCGAGCGTGTCCCGCCGGGGCGCGCCCTGGGCCAGCGCGCCCGGGTCGGCGGTCAGCACGGCGTCCAGCGCCGAGCCGGCGAGCTGCTGGTCGGCGTCGCCCGCGGGGTGCTCGGAATCGTGCGGCAGCTCGTCGATGTGCGACGCGATCCGGCGGAGCTGGTACGCCACCGAACGCGGGTTGATGTCGTCGGTCAGCAGCAGGTCGATCACCGGCACCGGGCGGAGGTCCGCGAGGTACCGGGTGCGGTAGGTCATCGCCGAGTCGCAGACCTCCAGCAGCGTCGTGAGCATCGGGCGTTCTTCGCTCAGCGGCTCGACGAGCGTCGCTTTGAGGAGTTCGGCGGTGTGGCGGGCGCGCTCGATCCGCCGGCCCAGGTCCAGGAACCGCCAGCCGAGGGTCCGCGTCATGCTCTCGCTCATGAGCCCGCCGAACGCGACCAGCTCCAGCACCAGGTGGTTGAGCAGCGCGTCGACGTCGGTCAGGTCGTCGTCGGCGGGGTTGGTCGCCGCGGCGCGGAGCAGGTAACGCTCCATCCGCGCGACCAGCCGCCAGGCGTCGACCGAGATGCGGTCCCGCACCGACTGCGCCAGCCGCACGCACTCGCGGATCGCGAAGCGCAGGTTGCCCGGCGAAGGCGCGCCCAGCACCAGCTGCTTGATCCGCTGGGCGACCGGCGCATCCTCGCCCGCCTGGTCGTCGAGCAGGCGCAGCAGCGGCGACCAGCCGTGCTCGATGGCCTGTGACTCGCGCGCGCCCTCCAGCTCCAGCCGGGTCGTCAGCCCGCGCAGCAGCCGGGCCTTGCTCTCGGCGACCTCCATCGATCGGCCAAGCCAATACAGGTTGTCCGCCACCCGGCTGGGCAGCTCGGCTCCGCTTCGCTTGAGCCGCAGCGGCTCGGAGCTGGGCGGCAGCAGACTCAGCGTGTCCGCCGGGCCCTCGCCGCTGACCCAGCAATCCTGGGTGCGTTCGGCCTGGCTGGGCTCGAAGTCCAGCATCGCGTCTTCGTGCGCCAGGCGGATCAGCCCGCCGGGCAGCACGTGGTAGCCGGTGCTGTCCATCGCGGCGAACAGGCGCATGGCCCAGTGCCACGGCTCGTACCGCTGCCCGGTCCAGGCGGGCGTGGTGCCGCGGCGGATTCGCTCCTGGGCGACGAACTGCTCGGGCCGCAGCTTGATCTGCTCGACCAGCTCGGCGCGCTGCCGGCTGGTCAGCCGGGACGGGTCGATGGGCGCGACGCCGGCCTGGAACGCGGGGTAGAGGTACAGCGACTCGAGCTTCGCCAAAACGTGCGAGCGCTCCTTCGCGTGCCCGCACCACCAGGTCGCGACCGTCGGGATCTTCAGGTCCTCGCCCAGGTAGAACCGGCAGACGGGCGCGAGGAAGGCGCTGAGCGCCGGCGACTCGACGAGCTGGCTGCCGAGCATGTTCGCGATCGCCAGTTGTTCGGCCCGCTGGCTCTCCACCAGCCCCGCGACGCCCAGCACGCTGCCGCCGTCCAGCTCGACCGGGTCGCAGGCGTCGTCGTTGATCCGCCGGAGGATGACCTGGACCGGCAGCGCCCCGCCGAGGGTCTTGAGCACGGTGCGGTTGCGGCGAACCGCCAGGTCCTGTCCCACGGTGAGCGTGTACCCCAGGTAGCGCGCGAGGTAGGCGTCTTCGAACCCGCGGTGGCCGACCGGGCCCTCGGATAGCAGCACGATGCGCGGGTTCGGCGAGCGGTCGGTCGCGAGCCCGGACAGCGTCTGCCGCAGCGTCTGGAAGAACCGGGCGTGCCGGCGGACGTTGAGCGAGCCGAACAGGTCGCCGTGCACGCGGGTGGTGGCGATGCGGT
>JAULKQ010000732.1:0-17946 GCA_032356285.1 Smithsoniella earleae
GGTCTCATCATGGGGAGATCCCCTTGCACATACAGGACACTTATAGCCAAAGTTGTATTGGATTAGCCACAGGCCACAACAGCCCAATCTTCCAGATTCTGTTCATATGATCTCAAAATAGACGTTACTAGCACGAGCTTGTGACGTGGGCTGGAATTTGAACTCACTGTGTGGATGCAACTGGCCCCCATCACGAGTATTAGCCAGGCTAGCTTTGTCTCGTCTCATTGGTAAGCAAACTTGGTGTGACTTGAAGTTGAGGGAGCCTCAGCTGCTCACCCGTGAGTAGGCAGAGCTTCTCAGTATGCTATTCAGTTTTGACATGCTGTGTGACACAGACAAAGCACATCATCAGCTGCAAACCCTCACGGCTTAGCAAAACGCCTTTTGTGGCTCACTTAAGAAAGTGTTACGATCCGTTACTAACCCGATACAAGTTTTGCTGTCAGTGCCTCATCTGGATGAGGGCATTGCCCCCAGATAAAACCCAAGTACTAGATATCGAGGGCAGATCAAAAGTGTTGTTACCAGGGGCATGGCGATAGGCCAGGCCTCGGGCCGTGTATTTTGGGAAGAGTAGGCTCCCTACTTGAGGGAGTGCCACGGGGATAGTCGGGGATCGGAACAACTACTGATCTTCAGCCATTCGGGTTACACTACGGTGGCCGCATACATAGTAAGTACTCGATTATCTTGTACGAAGAACCCTCACATCTTTACAGAAAGTAAATAAGATTTGCACATGGTTGATACCGAGGTATGTAGCAAGCGCTCAACCGAAGGGTGAAAAGTGCAAGCTCTGGAAGCAAAGAACAGAGTCACTGATACTCAGGATCACCAGGGTAATCCAAGATAGCAGACCAGTATCTGTTTCACCAACCGCCGGTACACTTATCAACTGCAGTTTGAAAACATTTATGCTTGATGATGAATGTAGTTTTGCACAGGCCGCAACAGTTAGTCTCTCCACTGCCCCAGTAGCCTTTGATTCGTCTGAATGAAGACGGCAGTAGTTGAGACCCCCTAGGATGAGCAGGGCTGAGCGGTTTTACCATCAGGCTTTGTGTGCAGGTTCTTCTGGAGCACAATAAGCCGGAAGTACTGCTGCAGTGGCACGACATTATGCCAGCCTTGTTAGATGCCCTGACTTCCCCAAGTGACAGCGTTGTCAATCAGGTGCGCTTGTTATATCTCTGGGTAAAATAGGCAAGCTGTAGATGTGTAGTGCTGAATAACTGAAACCTGGGGTAACCAGGGTATTCCAAGATAGCAGAAGACTTAAGGAGTCTGTGTGTATCCCTGTGGCACAAGGCTCCCACCATTATGACCACAAAGATCTGCTCTCGATATCTCAGTATCCACTTATACTTGTCTGGTAGCGTACTGTGAATACTCTTACGCACTTGTTGCTAAGTGTATTGATGCACACGACGTGACAGCGCTTCTGTGCCGAAGCCCTGCTGTTCTGTGTCATCCCTGCTTCGTATGGACCCATTCTTTGCGCCTTGTGAGAGCCGGAACACGCTACAATGTAAGAAATTTTTCAATGTTGAATCACCTGCAAGAAATGTGTTCAAAAGGTGAAAGTTGAAGACTTTCACCAAAACAGCTGTGGCCCACGGCCAGGCCTAGGGTTATCCCCCTGGTAACCACTGATGCAGATCATATCCCGAGGATCTGCCCTCGATATCTATCTCACTATCTATCCGTACACTTATCTAGTGATGCATTACGAATACTGCTGTGTGCTCATCACTGGATGTACTGATGCACAGGACGTAGCAATCACCAGCAATACTGTTGTAAATTTGCCGGGGGCAACTAGCTTGTAAGGATGTCCACATCTATGGAGTGGTGGGAGGATTCCCAATTTGAATGTGCAATATTAACACAGCAGTAGCTTAATAATTCCGAAAATCCCGATGCAGCCCCAGGCCGAGGCTGACAGGGTCCAAATGCCACCGGAGGCTGTTTTCGGATGCTCCTGAGTGGTGCTCGTGCGAGAGCTATTCCAAGGATCAATGTGCCCAGCCCAGCGCAAGTTTTAAGAACTGAGGCATCAGTAAGCCACCGCTGAGTCGAATTCGTAGAGGAAGTGAAGTTTTTTGAATCTTTGACGGCAGCGTTACGAGTTCGTTCAGCGACGATTAATTGCCAGAGTCTCTGCAACTGCCTCTGGCTCTCAGATGTTATGAGACATTGACAACGTATGATTGACCTGGCACATCTTGGTACAAACATACCGAGAGCAGACCCATCGTAGAACAGTGCGCATGTCGGAGCTGCAGCGTCTTCAATGGATGTAGACTGGTCAGGGGTGGTCTGAAAGCTGTCTCAGTTTCATCATGATTCACAGCCAAAGCAAGAAGTACAACAACAATGCAAGCGACCCTTGCATAATTCCAGTAATTCTTCTTTCAATAGTCACCTAACTGTGGTGCAGGCGCTGCTTGTTCATGTGAAAATCGCCCAGGAAGACCGCCACTTCAGGATGGTGCTGCAAGCGCTCCTGGAGCGCTTCCGAGGTGATAACGGCCAGACTCTGCTGAAGAAGCGTGGCACGCTGATCATCCGAGGCCTGTGCGGCATGCTGGGCGGTACCAAGGTGTTCTCGGAGCTGGCAACCATTCTAGAGGTGGAGAAAAACTGTGCGTTTGCTGCGAGCATGACTCAGGCGCTTAACCTAATGCTGCTGACCGCCCCCGAGCTGTCCAGCCTCCGAGCTACCCTCCAGAACACTCTCTGCGAAGCCGAAAACGCCAGACTGTTCGAAACGTTGTACAGCTGCTGGTGCCACAGCGCCTGCGCTGCGCTCAGCCTTTGCACGCTCGCGCAGGCCTACAGCCACGTCGGGGCCCTCATCCATGAACTCGCTGAGCTTCCGCTTGTCCCTGTACTGCTTGCGCAAGTGGACAGGTGCGCTGGGTCCCAAGGAGGCATATTTTACAATGAGTGCGGTAGACCTTTCTAGACCTTTCTCCACCTGGAAAGCTGGCCCACCGACCCACTAGAGGTATTTTGGCGCAGGTTCGTCATGCTCATAGACTCCCCAGTGTTCACCAGGGTGCGACTGCAACTGCTTTCCCCTGAGCGCCACCCAGACCTCATGCGTGCGATGCACTGCCTTCTCATGCTGTGCCCCCAGTCCCGTGCTTTCCACACCCTGCACGCCCGCCTGTCCAGCATTCCAACACTCGCACTGCTCAGGCTGAATGATATGGCACCAGGGGACAAAGTCATCGAGAAGGTAGACAACGAGCCCCGGGTGCAGCTTCCCTGGACTGAACTCCTCCAGGTGTGCAGCCCATCTCTAATCCTCCTTTGAGTAAGCTGGAGTGCCAGCCATCTGTGCCTGCGATTTCGTCAGATGAGGTTGCTTGCAGACCTTCAAGGCAAAGCAGGAAGAGTTGATAGCATACCATGAAGACCGAGACAGGCTCCCTCGATCAATTGCTGCCCAGGCAAACTCAATGACAGGAAACGCATGGGAGACAACAAGCACCAGCTCTTTCACTGCAACTCCAGCTGTTAAGCGCTCACAGCAGGGAATGAATGCTTTGCCAGCTACATGAGCCTGTCTATTCTTCAGCTCTACACGCAGGTTGCTACATACGAGCTGTGCCAAGAGCCCAAATCCAGTGAATGTGCTTTTTCCTTCACGCACCACTGTTGATTAAACTGGTGACTGCCAATTGAGGATGATTGCCACGTGTCTTGTTTTCACAAATATGGATGTACCTCGAGAGCTTCGTCATGAGACCCCTTACTTCTTTTGTACACTTAGCTGCATAAATGACTCCTTGAGGTGTAACCGTAGACCTTGGTTTTGTTACGCTCGTGAGAGCGACAGATAAGTGCCTTCAACTGTGATGGTGAAATTGAAAGCTATTGTACTTTTGGATATGTAACAATAATAATCATTACTGTACATTATATAATCCAAGTTTCAGCACACAAATGCTTGTGGCCTCTGTCAACAATGGGTCTGCGTGTTAGATAATGTGCTTGCCGTGTCTACTCAGCTTCATGTTTCTGTTCGTAGCGTTGATTTACCATTCGTTGTCGGATAGCTAACAATCCTTCGAGGGAAATTCAGCCGTTTGTCAAACGCTTAGCTCGGGCTTGGAACTGAGAACAGGTTCACGTGATAGCTTGCTTATCTAGCACAAGTCCCAGCGGACAGTGGTCAGACCCCAGGAAATTCTGAAGGATAAACGAATCTTGACAGCAAGAACCAAGTTTGGGGGACACCAAAAAATAATCAAGTCGCCATCCTTTCCCCTTCTGTCTCATGTTCTGTCTGTACCCGTAATAAGTATACCCGTAGACACCTGGATGCTGCTCCCGGAAAGTATCAATCCATCCAGCATCAATGTAAACCTACAGCAGTCCGTTCCTTTTCTGAGGCTGCGAGGCGTCAAAAGTCACAGCGATATATGAAGTGAACTACGAATTACAAGGGGGAGCTGGCAGTGCCTGGGGGAGTAAGCACCTTATGGAAGGATTCACGTTCCTCTGGAGTAAAACCTGCTGACTTCAAGTTTCCCTTCGCATTGTGGATGTCTATAGGTTCGCGGGCGCAATTCATATCACCTGTTAGCACGACTGGCTTTTTCTCTTGCAACTTATTTACAAAGGCCGAGAAGTCGACGTCCCATTCCTTGGTTCTGTAGTCGAGGCGTTTGAGTTGTGCACCTGGGATACTCACACAAACGTTGTTACAAATTGCAACCTGGGAATACCACATTCCTTCCCTTCAACCGTAAAAACCCGTTGGAATCTAATACCTGGGCGTGTCTCACCTGAATTCGGCACGTACACGTTGACGACGTACATGTACGGAAGCTCAATCGTCATCACACGGCCTTCGTTGTCATGCTTGGCCGAATCGATCCCGGTTGATGTCACCGGTTGATTGTCTGCAGGAAAACTTGATTTCTTGTACAAAATTGCGGTTCCTGAATAGCCAGGCTTTTCACTGCACGACCACGCAAGCTCCCAGCCATCCATCCCAATCTCTTTCTCCAAGTCGGGAATGTGCTTAGCTTGTAACTTGTGTTCTTGCAAGCACAGTACATCGACCTCTTCAAGCTCAATTAAATTCTTGATTGCCTTTGAATTCTTCTTGACAAGAGCTCTGAGACCTGCAGGTTTTGTTGGGTTGGACTGTTTACACACACTGCATATGAGAGCTGGCTACGCCACAGTGTATGTGGCAGCCTATGTGACGAAATTATCTTTTCCGACGATTTTCGAGCGTGTAGCTGCTGAGTTTTTAACGAAAGGGGGGCGGTACGATGAGGAAAGCGAGCTGGGGTGTTTCCCTACCCGCAACATTCCACGACATAATGCAGAGCTTCTGCTCTGGTTTTGGACCATTGGCCCGCATGGACTCATCGTACTTTTTGCCTTCACAGGAAAAGTTTTGTTGGGATTTTCAGCAATTATTCACTCGTTTCCCGTAGAGGAGAAAAAAATATTTACCTGTGGGTTCAGACGGCAAGGTGGATTTCGCTGACTTACAGCGTTTGGTTGACGGCTCGCTTTCAGCAGGCTCTTCAGCAGGCAAAATTTCCCTTTTTTTCATTGCACCTAGAGCTGTAAATGATATGTTTGGCGCGTTCAAACGTGGATGATATACTTTTCGACCAGCAGTGTTCAGAAACTGACTCAACTTTACTAGCATTGTGTGATCCACACGAACATGTCTGCAATATGCAGAAATACTTGGATATATGTGTGTACAAATGTCTAGTTACAGAGAATAGTTCCGCGACTGTTCGCGAAATTGGCTCAACACGGCTTGCTCGCAGTTTGAATCGCTGCTACAGTAGAATGAAGTGCGGGCGTAAGTAGTGAATTATGAATGACTCGTGTAAAGACTTGATGGTATATGGCACAACAATCAAGCCCCAGAGTTGAAATCGAGTACACAAGAATTTTACGCGCCCAGGATCCTGATTTCGTACATGCGCTCATCAGGTTGAAGGCGAAAGACGCCAAATGGACTGGCGTAGTCTATTTAGCATATATACCACAAGTTTTATGCCCGTAGCATGTGCTATTGGGCTTTACCCACGCAAAGATGAAAAACTCTTTGACTGGAATACATCAGACAGCTAAGAAGGACGCGACATTGCTGTAGTTGTCTATCGATGTGCCCAGATTTCATACTATTATAAAAGGAAGTAATGTTCAATTGTCGTTATCGTCTCATGCTCAGCTATGAACAGTTAAGGAAGTAGGGATTTATATGAATTACACATTGGAGCCACCACAGTACAAACCTTCTTATGTTCTTTCTGGGAGTGATCCCACACTTTATCAAATTTAACCTACCTCTGCAGTGGCTTGGCATTTAGACAGATCTATGGGACCTGAGAATTACTGTCAAAGATATGGACTAGACGTCTACCTTACGGATGTTGCACTTAAAACTCACACGGATGTGGAAACTGATAATACAGCATATCAAGTACAGTATTTTCTAAATGTTCTGCAGGGCAGAAATGTAATAGGAAGGGAATACGCTTTTATTACAAGTATGCTACGAATTTGATTGCGTCCTGTTATCTCACTTCGAATTGACTTCCAATATGTCACTTCAGGTACACAACTCAATAGATGCTCTTTTTGTAAGCATGCACTTCAAGCATTCGAGCGATGTGAAGAGGTTGGTGATGTCACTATGCTCGACCTACAGTCGGTGCTTCAATTCATCTGCCCAGATTTTCCTCTTGGGTTGGTGAAAAATGCATTTACTCCAGCCTTGAGGAGAGCGGAAGGTTGGCTGCAGAAACCTTGTATGAAAGAGTTTCTCCCGCCAGAAAATCAGTACGCGTGATTTTATGTGTACTCACAGCCTGCAGTTCTGTTTCTTCCCGAAGAAGCCCGAACAAGAGAGCGGGAGAAAGATGGGAATGACAGGACACCAACGACCGTCTCTCCCAAGATTTACGCCGCGTGCTTCATGGTAACATTCTTGTGTGAACACCACCTCATGGAAATACGCAAGTCGTGCTTTGATCGAAACAAGAATTGTACGCATCCTGGCTATGATAAATAAGTCCTCGAGACGCCTGAGTTGAACTGCAAATGAGTAGACAAAGCGTGATTAGCAAGGTGGGGTTGAAGGTCGACAAATCGCAGCATGTAAGAACGTGACTAGTGATAGTGTATGTTGCCGAGGATTCGCAAGATTGAATCCACTAGCTATTGCCCCGTCATGTGTATGCGGCCTTAACTTTACAAACGGTTTCTTAATTAACAGTAATGAAGTAGAAGATAAAATGCAGGTGATGACATTCAAGCTCTCCGAGCGAAAATTATGGAAGTTACTGCAACACTGACGCAGTCTGGAACGAAGGTAATCAGTGAAACCATTCTCCTGGAAGCGCTAAACAAAATTCAATGCAAAACCTGTACATTTGGAGACTTACTAAGGTACTTCAATTCATGTTGACCGTCAAGTGAGTGCAGAAATGTTTCAACAGGGCGCAAGGTGTACAAGAGCACTACAGTAGTACTGTTTTTGTTCAATAACTAGGCCATTTCAAGTTCCATCTACGGAATAGGCCTGTTAATGGATATTAAGAACCATATTTGAGATTCAGAAACAACTGCATACTTGCCTGTGTCAACATTGAACCCTAGTACACAAGTTTTTAGACACAGACTTTCATCAGTATGTGCAAGACATTCAATGGTCCATTGATTTAATGCTGGAGCCACCTACACTTAACCGAAATATTTCCTTTTAGATAGAACATAAACCGTATGCAATTCACCCTTGTGCTAAGTCAATGTAAGAGTTGTTCTAATTGACCAGAACGTTCATGGGTGCAAAAAAGCCTTCAGTTTAATGAGAGTGAGGGGTTGTGGCGCAAGGCTCCTGATTTCCAACAGGTATGTGTGTGGGTGGGGAATATGAAAATCTAATTAGGCATCGTCATACAGTGACAAGCCACTCTCTTGGTGAGTTTTGTCTTACAGGAGCAAGATTTCTCTGCAGGCATCTCTGTAGTAGTGAAAGATTGCAAGAGGAGCTGTGGGAGCAGTGCTCCCAACCACATTGATGTGAGCATGTTAACCCAGCTTTGCCGCTTCACATGTGGATGCTGCCCTTCAAAGCAGGAATCCATTTGTTGTCGTTTCATGATGGCTGTAATCAGATACAAAATGCTCGAATCTCTGTGATGATATTTCCACGTGTGGATTTGACTTCACAAACAAAGCAAATTCAGTTACTTGACAAATTCTCTGAATGTTGTGCATTGATAAGACAGTTCCTTAATAACTGCGTTCAAGCCTGTAGGTAATACAGAGCTTGAGTGCAGAGCTGTATTGGAATTGACAATCAGACTTCTGACACACAAATTTCTAGCCTTACCTGAATCACTGACGCACCCGAAGTAAATAAACAGACGCTACATAAAGTCATCCTCCATATCCTCGACAGTGCCGTACTTAGCGGCATTATCTCTATTACTCTCCATAAACTCATCATCCATCATCAGCTTATAGCTTCGCTCTTCTGCCGCCTTGCGATTCTTTTCTTTCAGTATTTTCATCTCCTCGTGCTTCAACTGAAATTACGAAGTCGTTCGGGGTGTTTGTGCACAAGTAAATGCACTCAGAGACGCGCGTGGACGCACAATGAGATGTGCGTACCTGCGCTTGCCTCTTGCATTCCTTTGCCACACGTCTATCATACTCTTTTCTTTGGGCTTCTAAATCTGGGTGATCCTCCCATTGTGTCTTGTTTAATTTCTTGAGAAGCTCATTCTGCTTCTCAATTGCCTTGCACTTGCGCACATTAGCTTGCTTACGAAATCCAACCTGTCCCACATCCATGGATGCTGTTTTCTTCAAATTGCTCCACATTGTATACACTATGTCTACGGTAGAGGCTTTGCATCCTTGGATGCTGTTGTGCTTGACAAGTTGGCAGCATTCGTCAAGCACCGCAGAAGGAATATCGTTTATACTTCCTTCATCAGGCAATCGTAGATATACATGTGCAGAGGAGAGATTATCCACGTGGAACCTGCATGCTCCTTAGTGTTAGAAACGAAATTCAATACGACTCTGGGTGCTGTGTTCGACTCAGTGACTCGTGTGCTGTAGGAGCTCAACCCCACATTCTAGATTCATAATACTGCGATAGACAGATGCAAACCAAACATCAACCGGCCATCCATGTTTTATCAGGTCTTCGTTCTCGAATTTGTCCTTTCCCATGTAGATAAGCCATGCGTCTGTCCCTGGAACATGCTTCTCCGTCGCAAAGTAAAACACCATGCTAGAGAAACGTTGTGCTACTTATACAAAATGTAAATTCACTTCCATAAAGCTGGTTGGGGCTCGTGAGGGCTTGCTGTTTATTGCGCCTGAACAATTGTCCGAGTACGACTCAGGTGTGACTTAACAGCACCCTGCCAGCGTCGATTACAACGTGTCTTTTACTTGAAATGGTTACCCAGTCGCTCTGGAATTGCATAAGTGCAGTATGTTTCTCTCTTCCAAGGCGTCATCTAGGCGACCTGCTCAAGAATTCTGTGTGTAAGGTGGCAAAGTACCGTACACAGGTGTCATTAAGGAAACTTCGAGAAGCTGTGCGAATCCCATTCACTACGTTGTTACTAAACACTTCAGGCTTTCCACCTTGATTCTTGAACTAGTCTCATCACTACGTCAATAAGGACGCGAAGCCCTACCACGCAGATGTACTCACAAACGAACTATGCAGGACCTGCTGAAACTCACGTGTCACGAAAGACTCGCAGTATTAAAGTGAAGCATTCACACCTTTGTTTTTTCAGCTTCAGGAACGAAGCAAAGTAGGCGAAAACGTGCTCTTTCAAATTTTTTAAGGACAATCCAAATTCACGCAAACTCGCTTCGTATTATAGATGATTGAGGAGACGGATAGCCTAAAGAGTCGGAATTTCAGCAATTCTAGCAGCCAAGTATTGACATCTAGATCTGAACAGAAAGATTCTCTTAAATTTTGAGTCAATTGCAACTCAATTCAAGAGGCAGAAGTTGTGATGCAAGGTATTCGTCGATCTGCATGACCCACAATGGGACGGCACAACCTGAATAACTCACTTTCCAACCTGTTCGTGCATTCTTTTGCCTTTGAACTAGCTAGGACGAAATGTATCCCACAGATAAGATTCAGCTCTCACTGTAGCTTTTTCGTAGCCAGAGCGTTCCTTCTGCACGTTTGTGCCAAGTTGCTCCAAGAGATTTAATAAGTTAGAAATGCTAAAGCTGGTTCATGTCCTGGTCGCTTCACATGTTGAGATAGTACTACGTAAGTATCTCAGGCCCTATCTTGCACCATCCAGCACTGATAGTGATATCCAAAGGAAATATAATTCACTGATTTGCATATACTAGACTTGGAAACATTCGTCTCCCCGACTCAATACTAAGGAGCCTACCATGACCTTTTTATAATGTCACAATGCTGAAGATATGTCCATTGTGTTACAGTTGAGATACTAAATTGCCTACCGTGATGTAGTAGTTGATGAAAAGTTGGGTGAGTCCCATGTGCGCTCTATTTTGTGGCAAGTTTTATATTGTTGCAAACAAATCATGGCTCAATCATAGCCTCTTGGTCTACTTACATTCACAGGTCCCAAACCATCAAAAGTCTCTTACCCAAAAGGTAAATTGCATATCCTGAACATCATGCAAAAGTATAAATAGTTGATAGACCTCAGTATGGCCACATGAACTACACAGATGCAAGCTTTTCCGCTGCTTGTCACAGAGCTAAAGTTAGCATTGAAGAATCTAGGAGAAGTGAAGATGCCTTTTTGTGGACGAACTGCAAGAATAGTAGTTCTCTCCATGGGAGATAAATGAGACTCCATTTGATTCAAACATGTTACAAAGTAGGCGCCAATGCGAAGTATTTGCAGCTTGTGTGCTCCAGTACGCAGATTCAGCATCAACACAAAGAAAAATCAATCGAGATTCTCAAGAGCAGGTCTTCATCCAACGTGTGAGAGACAGTACCCAAGAAGTCATAAAACAACTCAAATCCGGATTGGAACATGAATAAGAAAATCTACCAAGACGGCAGAAGTGCTTGACAGCTAGATTACAGTGTGTCTCAACATGTCTGTGGGTGTTTGATATGATGTTAGCAACGTTCTTCCCCGTGTTTGCTAGACTCCTCCCCGGCAGCATAAGGCAGGAATGCAGGACGGCCTTTCAAGCCAAGCATTTTGAAAAGCTGGGAATCTATGTCCTCGGAGGGATTGGGTGCAGTCAGTAGCTTGTCACCACTGAATATACTATTCGCCCCTGCCAAAAAAGCCATTGCCTGCAGCCGAAAGCCCCAGGATGACTTCAGGTCTATTCTGGGAATGGGGAAATTGCACCCAATTGAGGGTTCATTCTTAGAGAACTTTACCTGGTCACCAGCAGAAAGATCCAAGCGGCCTGCTGAAAGTCTAACAACAGTCTGAGGCATCAGAATACGTGCCGTGGCAATGCATCTAACTAGGTCCATGCCAGTCGGAATCTCGTTATCCTCGAAGGGTGTACCCGGGATTGCTACCAAGCGGTTGATAGGAACACTCTCCGGATGTGCTGGTAAAGTTGCAAGCTGCAAGAGTAGCCCTACACGGTCGTGGGCCCCCTCTCCGAGACCGATGATGCCTCCAGCACAAACGCTGATGCCGGCATCGCGTACCGTGTTCAGAGTATCAAGGCGATCCTCGTACTTTCGAGTCTTGGTTACCTGGGAATAGTACTCCGGAGATGTATCCAGATTGTGGTTGTAGGCTGTTAATCCCGCATTTCGAAGGTCAGCAGCTTGCTCGGGACTGAGCATGCCAAGTGTGGTGCAAACTTCCATATCTAGCGCACGGATTTTCTTCACCATTTCGAGAACTCTAGTCCATTGCCGTTTTCCAACCTGAGCGGATTCTCTGCGGTTGGTCCGAACATGGGCTTGGGTGCAGGGATTTTGAGGTTGAGTACTTCAGTCCTGGCACACCTGTGACGGACCTCGCCATGCAGCGCCCATGCAAAATCTCGTGCTTCCACATGCTTTTGCTCTCTTCGCGGCCTCGTATACTTCATCGAGTTCCATCAATTTTGTTGCATCAGTACCAGTGGTTTTCGAGTGTTTGCTACTCTGACTACAGTAATTGCAGTCTTCCGGGCAGCCGCCTGTTTTTATACTGAGAAGTGTACACTTTTGAACAAGGTTAGGGTCGTGATATTTGCGGTGAACGGATGCTGCACGAAAGACTAAGTCCAGCAATGGTGTCTTGTAAATATCTTCCACCTCATCACGCCTGCATGCACATGATGTAACTCGCGAACTTGCCCTTTAAAGAGAGCTTGTTATGCTCCGGACTACAAAATTGTGCAACTCAAAAACACGATGTCTCCGTACGTCCAATTTGTCCTTACTTCCGGGTCGGTCTCGATGGCCACTCGGGGTTGAGAATGCACGCTACCTACTGACTCTGATACACATGGCAAAACCCCCCTGATGGCTCCCTGAAAGTATCTAACAGTCCTTGCGAGCATATGTCAATTCCTGGGAGAAAGGGGTCCAGGAAGCTACTATGATGGGAACGCGCGCTATTTATTCCGAGTGGCGAATTGTCGGCAAGGATGCTAGAAAGTTAACCCTCACGCAGCGTTGGTTATCAGAAAATGTGCATAATGAGTAGTTTGTGTAATTTAAAGTGCATTGTAAATAGTGCGTGCAGCCATGTTACTGTTATGGAGCCTAAACCACAGTGCAGTGCGCTGGACAGGGTTGGGTGTCGGAAAGGGCACGGCATGCATGGGTATGGCAGTGTTTCCCATGAATTGTATTCTCCGACCGTGCATTCCCTTTCTCGCATATTACGAGTACATACAGGCTACTTTTAATTGGTCAATTTTCTGTGTCGCAGTTGTAAACGTTAAAGGTGCAAGTGAACACTTATTTCTGGCGTGTGTAGGAGACTTGGTTCTAACCAGGACCGATATAATATTAGAAACTAAAGTGCAGCGCCTTTCCAATGATTCCCCACTGTTCTATGCGGCGAAAAAATCTTCATGTATAGCAATTGATTTTCAAGAAAGAACGTGCAATTGAGCGTTGTTGAGCAATGGTTGTTGCAACTGAAGCCAAAACAGTAGCAAGCGACTGTCCGCAAAGGAAGGGAAATGGTGATTCTAATGACCAGAAAAAGAGATGGACGATAGATGATTTTGAAATAGGAAGAAAGCTCGGACGTGGTCGTTTTGGAAACGTATACGTCGTTCGAGAAAAATCTTCAGGTCACATTGCTGCTCTTAAGGTTCGTACATGCCCCTCGTGGATATGATTGACATTAGTTTCCATGAAATTTCATGCACATACCCGGCACGATTTTGTAGCTCTTCTGCTTATGATTCGAACTGGGAATCTGCATTGTTGACATTCTGCACGCATTCCATACAGTTGAGGTCACACCTAGCGTTACGAAGCGTACCCAAGCATAGTCGGGCACCATATCACTCAAATTTTGCATATCAGCTTGGTAGGGGTGCGATTTAACTGCACAAAACTGTGCAACAGACATGCGGGAAATCACTGACCTACAGCCCAGAATACACGTATGCAAATGAAGAACGCACTTCTCTGTTACATCAATATCCATTATACTACATAGTCTGGTAAGGTTACTGAATGCATGACGAAATGCTCGAGGGTTTGAAAGCCTTTGTGCTGACCGCACTGCCACCGGTGTTGTTCACGCACAGCGCTTCTCTGCAGGTTCTTTACAAGTCACAGCTACGAAAGTCAAAAATGGAGTATCAGCTCAGAAGAGAAATCGAGATTCAGTCGCATTTGCGCCACAGAAATATTCTGAGGCTTTTTGGGTATTTCTATGACAATGATCGCATCTATCTCATACTAGAATTTGCTCCGGGTGGAGAGCTTTACAAGAAACTTCAAGCCGAGAAGTACTTTTCTGAAGAAGTGGCAGCAAAATATATCTTACAAGTAACTCGTGCAATGATCCATTGTCACAAGAAGCATGTTATACACAGGTATTTTTGCTGTTTGGTTTGAGATCTGGCGGCACAAATCTAACACAATCTGGCACCAATTGTGCTCATGTATTGGAGAGAATGCAATCAATTTGTATCATCTATGCTGTGGTTGGGTAGGTAAAAAGGGAGTGCTCATAACACACACCATTTCACTGGTGGCATCATCTACAGGATATCGCTTGGATCTTCATGTCACCAAAAAGCCACGAGAAAAAAAGACTTCAGTTCAGGATTTATTGTTCTGAAACAGTGTCTTTGGTTGGCATTCTGCAATTTGTCCACTATTATTGTGAAGCTGATGCTGCAGGGACATTAAACCCGAAAACCTTCTTATTGGTGATGACGATGAATTGCGGATGTCAGATTTTGGTTGGTCTGTACACACGACCAGTAATCGGAGAACTACGTTGTGTGGAACTCTGGACTACTTACCTCCAGAAATGATAAATGACGAGGGGCACGGTCTGGATGCCGACATCTGGTGTCTTGGTGTTCTGTGTTACGAATTCCTGTTTGGAAAACCTCCGTTCGAAGCAGAGACAGAGCATTGCACATATGACCGGATCAGGAAAGTAGATATGCATTTTCCTACAGATATCAAGGTTCGATGTCATCCAGTTTGGCAAGAGCGTGCCTGTAGTCACCATTTGGAAAGGTTTTTGGAACATGAACTTCAGTCAATTTTCTTCAGGACACGTGGTGTCCTGAAACCGATATTCATTCCTTGTAATGACTTCTGATTGCAGGTGTCCCCTGAAGCAAAGGACTTGATTAAGAGACTGTTGAGACGAGATCCTTCCAATCGTCTTCCTCTAGAGAGTGTATACTCACATCCATGGATAAAGAAGTTTGCCCGAAATAAAGCCAAGACGAGCAAATGATAAGCGCACAGCGCAGTTGCAGCGCATCTCCCAATAAAAGAAGCCGTCGTGAATACAATGGTCGTCGTCCTCGATCTGTATCTATATCATAGTTTTGAAACATAATTCCTGTATTTTTGTGTAACTTGAGGCCGCTTTGCATTATTGCATACGCATGAGAAGTATAACCAGTTTTTGCCCCTTAGCTGGACTCGTCAACCGTGAACTGTAAATTTTCAGTACTCGACCTCAACTGCTCTACCTAGTTGAATCTCCAAGTTGATGATGGACTTCCAACCTCGCATTATTGCATGTAGATAACACAGAAGTTACAATCCAATGATATTGGAGAAGGAGCTCCTCTTATTCCAGAGCAGTTCATGATTGTCAACTTCTAGTCTCGGTTTCTTCATCATGTCAAGTCCTGATTTTAGGAGAACAAAAATGGAGAGAAAAAATAAACGCCAGGGTGCTTTGCGTTGAAACACAGAATCTACGGAAGGTTTGTTCTAATCAGCATATGCAGAAATCATAGAATGATTCTCCTTTACTTGACAGTTCCAATCAAAGCAGAATCTGCCATAAAATCAACATTTAGTCCCTTGCGCTAGTACTAGTCCATGCAAACACACCCGCTATTCCGGTCCCTGTTGAGCGCATATTCGTAACACGTAGAATGTGCTTTGTTTTCGGTACATGAGCTCAGACCCACCTTTAGGTCGTAGAATTTTTCAACATATACCTGAGAGAAAGTACAGTGTAGTGTTATCACGTGATCAATACTGTCGCTGGATTTGCGCGCACTTGGTGTAGATACAAATCGATTCTTAGGACTCATTGGTCTGGCTTGAAAGTAGGCAACGTGAATGTTACCTGATCTAGTAAAAGAACCATTCTGATTGCCCCTTGAGAGTTGATGTTTCTTGTTGTATGTCACGACGAGCTACGTCACTGGGTTTGTGTGGTTAATCATATTGATGAGATCTTGCCTTTAGCCTGCGATTTGTCTTGTAACAGGTAGTTGAAAGAGTATCTTGTATACACATCAAATCAGGTTATGCATAAGGACAACGTAAAAATCTGCTTCAGTCATCGCTCATAGATCGCATATCAGTGTATGACTGGATCTAATGGCGGTTTTAGATGGATACGGGTCCTGGTGTGCGGTGCCATGGCATGCCATGATCACAGGAGATGCATGAAAATTTTCATTCGGCTGGAATATGGTGTGAACAAAAAAAATCTGTGTAATAATAAAAATTCTGATACACAAAGTTTTTTATTCTTGCGCGGTTCGTATGACCTTGACGTGCATGGTGGTAATGAGATGGGTTCAAGGGGATGGTTGGATCGGGTGGGTGTATATGGTTGACTGGTTCATTCTGGGTCTGGGCTAACACAACTTACGGAAGCTGTGACTCCTGTATGATGGATTGAGTTGTAACATGGTCGTAATGTAGCCACTAATCGTAATCAATCATTTCTGAATTAAAATCGATGACATGATCAAGAGCTTTAAGATGATGTGCTGGGACTATTGAGGTGTTGTTGGGATTACATCACGCTAATCTATTACCACCAAGAATATTATAATTCCAGTAACTAAATCAACAGTTTCTCATGTGAACGTTTCATAAATCTATTCACTACGTTGGACAGGTCCTCCTCGGATGCTACACTTACTATCCTCATGATGAGGCCACTGACACCGCTCTCTTGCGTCCAGCAACCACTTCAACATATCGACGCCTCCTTGGACTCATGGAGCTTGTGCTGAAGTAAACCGCATTCCACTTCTGCACAGAGCCTTCACACCACTGGGCATGCTCTGCATCCTTATCCACAGGTGGTGCTGGTCTAGGAAAATGAGCCTGTAAGTAAGAATAATCTTAATTAATGATATCGATGCTCCATATGCATACTTATAAAAAAATCCATCTTGGGCATTCCAATTTGAAACAATGTGTCTGGACAGGCCTAGGTAAGAGCATGTTGCACAACATACGCGCGGGTACCAGAAGAGTAAGTGCAACACATGTACAGTATGAGCAATTGTTCGTCACTTCTTAACCACATATGATCATAAGAGCACAAGTGCACATGTCATGATGGTCTAACACGCCACCCCTTACACACCAAACTATCTCTCATTCGCCCGTTTGTGGAACACCCCATCCTGTAGGACACGTCAAATTAAGACAAATTTGACGTATGCCGCGGTGTTTACACGAGACTATAGGTAACAAGTTCAAATTTTGGATGCTTTGGTATTAGTGATGCGTTGGCATTTGAAGATCCCGATCATCTGTGCGGTGAAAATTTAAACACTTGAAACGCCCATGTCTTCCCGCCATGATGTAGGCGATGTACTTGGAAACATGTACTCTGAGAACAAACACTTTCGTATTTTTAGTAGATTATGTTGATTGTTGGAACATGCAGTCACTCTGTGTGCGCCATTTGGTCCCGAAGGGCGTGAATTGCCGAGACAAGGCAACACCAGAACAAATAAAAATTTTGACCTTATTCTGTGCCCAGTACCTGCGAACGAAATCCAATGTATATTTTAGGAACCTTTGTGATGGGAAACAGAGTGTGGTTCAAGTGCACTTCTCACAGTGAACACGATACTTGCCCAAGAGTTCTAGAATTGGGCCGGGGGGAGGAACCGCAACAGAACGGATGTCACGAAATGGAGTTATATGTACTCTTAAAAAATTAAAGAATAATCAAAGTAGCCTCGAGCCTCTGTTAGCACATTGTTGAATCGCTAGAGGTCATGCGTGTAACAGGCCCTAGAAAAACACGGCAGAGCGTTTTTTAATCTGAGGTACATCACCCACCATCTCAATCGGTATCACAATCACCCACCCCTTGTATAGCATTCGTAGACGAGTTAATGTTGGAGTTCACGCACTGGAGCACTGCGGAGCAAACCGGGTAATTTTTGTGCACAGCCTGTAGGCACCCATACAAGTACCGGGTGAAAAGTGGACGAGGTATTTGTAAGCTAAGCTTCGTT
>JAULKQ010000743.1:0-17945 GCA_032356285.1 Smithsoniella earleae
CAGGTCTCCATTATTAGCTACAGGGATACCCACACAGTCATCTGTGTGACTTGAGTTGGACAGGTGTGAAGCAAAATTTGATCGTGCATCTTGAAACGCATCCAAGGGTACCTGTAAAAAAAACACAGTCATTGAACAAAAGGACCAAACACACATCACTGCACCTGGGAAAAAAAATCCCACATTTAGACCCGAAACACTATATGCTGCACCCATATGACACTGCCAGGTTCGAAATGAAAAGTCCATACCTGTGGAAGATCTCTGGGAACAGGAACGCGATGCCATACAAATGGAAACCCAAACTCTGGTGATGGCTGCAGGACATGATCTTTGAAAGGGTTGTCCTGATCGCCCTGATTGAATAGATGCGGGGCCCAAAATGCGAGGGATCTCAAGATGAGTAACAAGCACGTCGCCAGCACTGCTGTGACAATCATAGCTGTTAGTTGTAGACCGTCGTCGCTGAATTTGATCCATGCCGCTAATGTTAGATTGACAATAAAACTCATCAGCCCTGAAATCGTGAACTGTTATGTTGGGACTACCACCACAACTACGACGCCACGATGTCACGATAAAAGCATTACACACCAGCTACAAATAATGCGTAAGCCCACCGCCAAGTGCTCTCGCACCGAGAGCTCCAGTACTTGTCAAACGTTCGAGAGGGGACCGGGGGATCCACTTCAGCAGGAAAACTTCTAGAGAACACAAGGCACTCTGCCATGAATTCTGCTTCTGCTTCCTCACTGACGTACAGCTTACCGCCCCGTAGGATACTGGCGTGCAACAGTGACGATGCTACCATAACTTGTGTGTTCAGTCCAACCTGCATCCGTAGTACAAAGTGTTCCTGTTTAGACAACTAAACCCTTTCCTGAAGCAATCAGTACCGTAATAATAAACTCCTCTTGTTAGCTCAATGGTCGCTAGTTTCTCTTGCAATCCATAATCAGTGATTCCGCGTCTCGCTGATCTTGTTAGCTTGCAACTGTTATAAATCACTACAACAGCGTTGTAAACAGGCTAGCATTCAGCTAACATATATTCACGGCTTCTTGAACAGAGCTGCAGATGCTTGTACAGACGAGGAAGGAAAAGGACGACGTGCCACTAGTGCTGCTGTGAAGCCAAAGGCCGCAGTGATTTCTCGCTCCGATTTAAAATCATCCGCGGAACCAAACTCAAGGAAGGCCACAACTGCAAATCCTGCCACCAACGCGGCCAAGTTACCCAAGGACTTCAGTTGTTCGGCCCTTTCCTCGACGCTGCGTCGATTCTTCTCTACGAACCGCGACCATAGAATGCGAGCATTATCAAGAGCTAGCTGCTCAATATCATACAATCTCCACTTCCTCTGTGCATCCCTGCACAAAGTCACTGCCAAGATCCCCATACCGGCACGCGTATTCCTCAGTATTTATCAAACCGTAAGAGCAGTGCACTTACATCTGAGGCAAAAAGGAAAAGCTTGTAACCCCGAGTGCAGCTATGTAAGAATGCCAACACACCGTGTAGCGATGTCAATAACGCTTCACGTTTCCCAGCCCAACAGCTACTGCAATGACGTACATGAAACGCTGCTCTTCATCACGCCAATCTAGATCTTCTTGTCGCCAAGCTCTATCCTCTCTCCGCCAAGCTTGATCTTCTGCTCTCCAGACTCTCTCTTCAGTGCGATACCTGGGCTGCAGAATTGTATCGCGAAGGAGAATAGCAGCTTGGACAAATTCTATGCCCTCTTCTAGTCGCATTGCGATAATCCTCGGTGTTCGTGTTGGCAACGATGGGTCATGTAGTACCGGTGTGGAAAAGCGCTACCGAGTTCAGCGACATACTTGTCACTACAACTTGAAGATTTACACTCAGCTCACAAACATTCTCCAGTTGCAGCCTTGCTTCTTACAAAATAAACTTCCAGCAAAGAATGTTTGCAATATCTGTTCTGCGAACTTGGGCACTCTCGAGTTCATCGCACTTGCACCACTAACCGTCGCTGACGACTACTTGCACGGCATGGTATTGCGGAGAACAGACTAGATTGAGTGAAAAAAGTGGAAACATTGAAAACAACATACGCATGTGATCGATGATTCTTAATGCCGACATAACTTCAATTGATGTGAAGTGTGCGTACAGGGCTCGACGTCGAATGCCTCCTGTCATTTAATCAGAAACCATGAGTAGTTGGAGCGCAAGAACTGATTCTTGCCTGCAATTGTTAATATGTAAACTTAATAAGTTTATATTTTAACTTAATATGTAAACTTTGGTCATCTTGGTTCTTGCGCCACCAATGTCTGGTTACATTGTTAAATTACCCTTGAACTTGAACTCCTATAGAGAGCAGGAGACTCAAATGCTTTTCCCTACTATAAGCTTGATCCAATATAATATATCTTGGAGGAGGTTCTGCTTGCCGTGCAACCTGCGCAGAGCCATACTACGACTGAACCTGCACTCCTTTCCCTCAGATTCTATGAAAACATTCTTAGGTCTCCTAGCAAGGACTGCATCAACTCTACATCTAAAAATCACTGACCTCTGGTGAATTAAGAATAATAAACTTCGAATTGGACCCCAAATCGCGAGAAATAGGAACTTGAGTGGGTAGGGGATGACATGAAATTTTAAGAAGCCAGGAATCCACTGGATACAACTCCAGAAGGTTGCTTTTCTGTCCATATCTGCAACGAAAATGCGTGTAAAGGGTTTGTATCGATTACGTTGAAAAAATTGTCACATCATGTGTACTTGGCGTGTTCGCCCTTGCTATATCAGTAAGCAGAAGAAGACATTTCCCTTAGCGTTTAACCCCTGACAATTTTTGGCGTACCTACATTCACTATATCCCAATAGTAGTCAGCACTGTTGTTTTTCACATCATCAGGGCTCAGGTATTCGTTGTATTGAGGGTTGGTGGGGATGGGCCGTAACCAGTGTGCATGTTTCCTAACACGCAGTCTCCCAGTCCCTCTATAAGTCAGAGAAAGATTGAAGCAATGCATTATTTGAGTCTGTGACCAAATTGAAGAATGTAATGCTGCTTAGCCGGAAGTCTAGAATAACCTTCGCGTATTGGCAGCAGTTAGTGTATCGAGTACACAACAAAGGATTCTTCAATGATTCAAGCCAAAAAGAGTAATGAGCGGATTATAACAATCGCGTTATTATGGGATTTCCCCTTTGCATTAATCGTACAAGCTATGCTTTCGGTGTCCCTGCCGGAATCGGGGCCGCACCCTCACACTCCAGAAACAGTCAAAGTAAATCGCAAATGCCAGCTTATCTGCAGGCATTGCAGACTATTCATTTAATAAGTCATTCCTCTAAACCCAGCTATGACCTCAGTGCCGTGCAAGCTAAATTCTAGTTCTGGCAACTCACAAGGTTTTGGATTAAAACTCGGCCATGAAAATAGCTCAAACCCACTATCTTCCGGAGATTCAATCATTCTACAGCAAAACTTATCATTCACCACGACAACACACATCCTCAAAGGGAGGTGTCATATTGTTCACGTAACGAAGTCGGAGGGTAGACACTCGTATTGTCCTTAGCTTTGAGAATCGTCCAGCGAAGTGATGAGTGTACCATGCAACAATATATAGCTGGGATCATTGAATTCAGAGTAATGTAATGACCTTTATGTTTGAGTGAATCCAGCTTTTGTGTGGCTCATGCAGCTCGTACACTCCTTGAATGGAAATAGCTGGAGCAGGATCGAAGTTCATTTAGTTTGTGCTTGACTAGCTGTGGGCCCAGAGTCATGATTGAGGAGGCACCAGATGGGAAAGAGCAATACTTGTCCTCTACCATGGCTGCTATCCAAAGGTACGACCCATGCAAGCCATTCTGTTGTAGAGAAGGTGCAGTGACAAGTGCGACGACGTCTCAGGGCTACGATTGAAAAACTCCGCAAAGACAACGTCTCACTAAAAGAGGAACTTTACCTGGAAAATAAGTTTTGTATAACTCCCTTAGACAATGCCGCAACTCATCGCATTACCGCGATGCAAGACGAAGCCGACGCTCTCACAAGAAAGGTCAGCAAGCATGTCAACGTTTATGAACCAGCACAGATTTTGCACCCGTCTTTCAATTTCGAGTTATGCTCGGTGCACAGATACAAATGGAGCAGAGGAAGGTTGCCTTAGCCGAAATGGAGGTCAAGGAGCTCTCGAAAGAGCTCAAACAGCACATGGACGTAATTAAAGTAGCAGGTGGAATAAATGCTGCTACAGACAAAGCAATATCTCTGCAGAAAGAAATTAAACGCTACGAAAGTCGAAGGCAGCAAGCGAGTATTAAGTACAATGAGGCGTTCACACATTGCCAAAAGCTCCGCAGTCAGATCAATAGCCTGAGGCGAGAACGGCTTGTCTTCGACGGAATCTACACAAAACTGGAGAAGGAACTTCAAGTGTGTCACCTGTGTGATTGGGTAAAACCGCGCTTGGCTTGTTAATGAAACTTCCGTATCACCATACGGCACAACCTACACAGATGACGAAAACACCGTCCAGTATAACGACAACTAAATTGTGTATTGATTGTTTGAACGCGATTCAGCCAACTCTGTAAACTGCATTCCGAAGAATCGTCACTGTTGGTCAGCTTGGTACACTCTGAAGCTAACTAGACTGACTATGTATGGAAATCTTTCATTGTGCGTCTTGATGCTGAGTTTGAAAGAAATACTGTAGCACATACCTGACATACAACACTGGCTCTAAACTTACGCTTGGAATTTTCCTCACTTTTCATCACCAAGAGCACTTGAATTACAGTCCTCCGTCTGATCATCCTGAGCTGGTGAAAACAAAACGTGGCACCTGCATGCATGAACAGGATTTGCACCAGTGGAGTTAGTGAGAGATAGTTACGTGAGATGATGGTGCACAGGAGCAAAGCACTCCGCATAAAAACAAGCGCTGTTGATAATACAGTGCAACCTTTTGACATGGGCTACAGGATAGGAAACGAGAGATGGGAAAGATGATAGACACCACAAATAAAACATATGAGCGGCGAGAGAAGTGTAATGCAGAAATGGCTGCCCTGAAAGCTCAAGCTGACAAAGAGCAGGCTCAGTATGAGTCTGAATGGCGCAAACTTAGCAGCATCATTGATCAAGACAAGAGAAACCGTGAGCTCATCAGGCAGAGAGAAATGGAAGAACGGGATCGCAAAACCCAGGAGGTAGACACTCAGACAACAAAGTGTGACCAAAACCACAGTATTTGTTTTCCAGAGAGTTCTTGAGCCTGTGCCTCGTTTGGCTTGTGGAGATTATCCACAGATAAATTTGAGCTGATTTCATCTGTGAGAATGGTGGGCAATTCCCACGTGGATTAATTAGAGTAACCCTACCTTCCGGATTGCACTGAGCTTTCCGTTGTCAAAATTCGGGCAAATTGATTTGGTTTCTGTAAATTCAGCTCTTGAAACACCGGGAAGAGGCCACTGCTGGAAAGAGTACTGCTACGAAGTCAATTAAACGAGGCAAGTACAAATCAGATGAAGTCGAGTCCATGGACAAGCTGCAGATGCTTGGGGAGGCATTCCAAAAGATCCAAGGAGCCACTGGCATTCATGTGGGACCCCAGCAAGTGTTTTAATCGCCTTGAACATCATCTTCACTCAATATGAACCTTGTATCATGAATTTATCAATACTTCACAAATTTCTGCTATTCGAGCTCAATGCTTGTACTGCTATTCGAAGCAACCTCAACAGCAGTTGAGGCATGAATATACACACAAAAGGGACTTTGATCCATCCAGTTGCTTTTCCATGTGTTCTCGATATCTTTGCAATAGCCATTATTCAGTCCTTTGGACTCAAAAGCTTTTTACATGCTCCCTCTGAGCTAAAGAGATGCTAGCAGTGTCCTTAGCCAGACTTTACAGACATGACTTTTTGATCAAGCCCAGCCTTCAAATCGGAATTATTATATAACCTCACATGAATTCTTGTATTGACATGCATAAATTGTTCATATTTCACTGTATTCTAAAATTTTGTTCATTATATTCACTTATTGAGACTTTGACAAAGTTTTGAGTTCAATACTAACTAACAGCATTTGAACTTGTAGTTGCCATGGTCAATTTGAGAACGAAGAGGTTGCAACACTCTCTAAGTATGTTGGGAACTTTTTATTCAACTAGAAGTGGTATAACAGGTGGGCGAATGTCTATTCTGGCTAGAATTAACCACATGTAGAACAAGCAAGAGAGTAGTGAGTGGTCAGTTGGTATTGACTTTGGTACATACGCACCATGACCCTTCACCCAATGAAGTTATCATGTAAGCTAGTCAATCTGATGAAACAGGGATTAATATGCTGGAACCCTGGGTGATGTTTTAAGCTGAAAGCTCATCAAATAAACCATAACATGTGGATCCTAAGGAAATCCCAAGGAGTAGTTTGAAGCTCAACAAGGAGTTCGATAGTGCGTTTCTAGGTCATGTTACATCAGTTCGAGACACACTGGTATACATTGCACATATTACAAGGCGCACACAAACAGCTAGCCCTCATTAATCCTCCTCTTTTAAGTGTGATTTATTACCTGTAGGAAGACCCTATTTCAACTTGCATAGGCTTAAAAGCCAGGAATTACGATTCTGAATGCTTCTTTGTGGCAGCATAGGACTTATTAGTTATACATGTGTCATTTTGTCCAGGGGCTGCATGACATTTAGTCTATTTGCTACTGTATATATCATCAGGATATAGACAGTGAGGGTCTGTGATTTGAACTGAACTCCTTGTGCTCTGCGAAGGGCTTCTGAAATCCCTTGCTCTGCAGGATATTGATGAGTTGATTGAAATGTTCAAAGCAGCTGATGACCGGAACTACACTCTCTTTACATATGTCAACGAGCTTAACCAGGAGATTGCCAAGCTGGAAGAGCAAGTGCGGGCAATTCAAGCTGAAATTGAAACTGTCCAGAAAGCTGACGTAAAACGTGAGCACGACCGGCAGAAAATCCAACAAGAGGTATGGCTCGATGTAGTTTTATTGTATTTTTTAGCTGGATGATAGTCGGGTTTGAAATACCTGTAACCTGTGCCAAATACACGATTTCAAGGTATTTTGAAAGGTTTTTCATTGCCTGCAATATTAAAACCAGGAGCTGACTTGTATCCTTTGGTTTGGGAGAATGGAAATGCAGTACCCGCCTACTTTTTGAATGTGTCTATGTTTGTAGATGGATGAAAAGCTTCTTGCGTTTGAACAACTGGCGGATTTGTACCACAAGAGGTTTGACCACGCAAGCAAGACAGTATCTGAGCTCAGAAACTCTGTCCACAGCATGTTCCAAAAGTTCGGATGTTCTACGCCTGCTGTGCGTGAACTACTCGGCGATTCGGGCGTGACTGATAGAAACATCTTACAGTACCTTTCAATCATTGAGCAGCGCGTGAACGAGATTCTACAAGTTTATGGAGGAAGTTTGAATCGCATGGGTGCTGACACAGAACATCTCAAGATTCCAATGGGCACTGTCGCACTCCCCGTCGACAATTCGCGTGTGGTTATCGCACCGCCAAGCACAATGGACGACGATATTGATGAATTGCTGGGTATGGAGATGCTACAGGAAGGTGACGAGGAAAACGAACCAAAACCCCTTGCTCAGGAACAACTTTTAGCACGAGTACAGCACGCTCTGCGCAAAAAGGCAGCCACCTCAATATTCCGGATTCCAGAAAACTCTAAGCGAATTAAGGCGCCAGGAATGCAACGTACAGCACAAGGGCGAGTGTAACTATAATTGATCTGACTAAGACGAAGGCAATATATTTTCACTCAGCAGCTTAAAATCCAGCACTCTTATTATTACCAGATTGCCTGAACAAAACGTGGAACATGTATTATGGACACGCAAACTTTGAGATTTGTGAGGAAGACTACGAAATACGACACAAGGTTTATCTAGCACGGGTTAGCAAATCAGCACAAAAGTATCGACATCGAATACTTGCAACTTATTGCACGTGGAGAGGTTTATCGGGATCTACAATAAAGCTCTTAGAGAGACATCAATATTCCATTACAAACGCCGGGCTGGCCGAAACACGCTGTCCTAAACTGTTAAGCGAACTTTCATCTCGACGAAAAAGGTCACGAAAACTTAGAGTGGATAACATCTTGGGGTAAAGGTCTCACCAAAGAGAGGCATCGAAACAACACACAAGATAGTATAGCAGGTACAATGCCAGCGAGTGCTAAAAAAATCACTCCTCCAATGTTGGAACTCAACTCCCATCCACAAGTTCCATCATCTCTTGGAGCTGGAGTGATAATACTTCCAGATCCACAGCAACAAACCCTTGAATTGCAAGAACCAGCTGAGTCACCGCAACCAGTGATCTGCACCACTTGCGCTTCAGAGGCTGCAAAGCGAAAAAGCAGAACGGTAATATGAAATATAGTTAATACAAACACGCCAATAACTCTTGTGGGAGTCTGCATGCTTGGTATAGTTTTCTAATTTAAGATACTTCGAATCCAACACCAATGGAACTAGTTTGCTTTCAACTAGCATTGCCATATAGAGCAGTGCTGACAACAAGTGTTGAACACCATGCGATCGTTTATTCTTAAACTTGGTAGCTGCTGAGTACCAGGGATCCTCGTTGTCCCCACTACAGATAGCGCTACACTGAAAGGCAGCCCTTTCCGTCACCTCAAGATTCTACATTGAACACAACGTTGGTAACGAATTTGATCTATAATCAGAAAATATGCATGGTGTCTGAACCAGAATTTCCCTGCGCGTCTAATTTGGCGTCCTCGTTTCTGGGAATTGAGGAGTAAATGGCAATTTATTCCATGCGAATTCCTGTACGTTGTGAAGTTAGCTCGGGTCGAATGCAAAAAATAGGTGGATACACGTGGCTGACACTTCAAGTAAACAAACTCTGGTCCTCTCGACAGCTAATCAATTCCCAATAATAATGAATAGACCTGGAGAATTTGAATGATTCTTCATCTATAACACAATGGTCGCACTCTCTTGAAATGGTCTCTTGCATTCGGTCCGTAAGACGCACAGAAAATACCAACACCGGTTAATAATCCGTATCGGATTGGTTCGTGCACATGGACACACTGGTTAATTCGACAATTCTTCTTGGCAATACGAGGCCGTTCTGTGGAAGAATATACCTATACAGACTTCACATGCGCACCAATTATGGCTTCATTTTGCATCACAGAAGAAATATGATCTACTAATCAACCATTTTTCTTTAGAGAATAATGAGATGTCGCGACAGCAATGATACAGAGCAATTTTACAGAAATGGCTTCCTCAAGAACAAAATTCGTGACAGGTCCGAGAAAAACATAAACACGAAAACAATGTCCGGGGGAATTGTCGAATGGAATCCGCCATCCGACATGAAGTTCCACGATTACCTTCGACCTCCGCGGCCTGACCTACTCGCACCACAAAGTGAACCTCGGCCACCAAAGCTACCCCGCCCTCCTGACCCACCGCGTTGCCAATTGGCACCAGACGATCTCCCGTTATTTCCGTAACCCCTACTGTACCCGCCGTAGCCACTACTGCTATTAGTATTCAAATTGTCTTTAATTTTTGGAAGTGCATCTGCAATAGATATCCATGCTTCCTGTTGGCTACCAGAAGAATCTTCACTATCTCCCGAGAACCTGCACATGCAACATAATAGAGTGCATCTTATCGTACTATCCGTCGCATTGTAGTCATTCCAAGAGCGTACTTTTCAACCAAGGTTTGTGCGTTCTGGTTAGGCACGTCGAACACAGCTCCGGACCCATCTTCTAGTACCCGCACAGTACGAATTGCGTCAACTATTGAATGATCAAAATTTCCTCGCAAAAATGAATAAACTTGTGAATTATTCATTACTTGTTCACCAGGTTTATACAACATAGTTGTTAGATTCTCCTCGGCGGTGAGCAAAGAACGGCTCTTCATGTCCGTCAGCCCTGCACAAAAGCATTCCATCGCGAACAATCTCTGTCGAAACTGGCATAGATTTCAGGACTTCAACGAATATCCTATCCAGGACACTTGATACTTACCAGAAGCGTGAGCAAGGGCTTTGGCGACGGCAACTACAGCGTTAGGGCTCTCTTTCACTAATCGCTCTGCAATGTTCCGGAACCATGGAACCACATCATCACCAACTCCTCGCACTTTATCAGCAGTCGCTTCAGCAGCTGCGGCTGCCATAGCCCTCGGCTGGGGAGGGCCGATGCGTTCAAACTTGCAGGACGCTTGATTCTCAATCATACCGATACGAGGTTCATGTTTCCTAGAACAGAACGTTATGCAAACACCAGTAGTATTCGCACGTCCTGTGCGGCCCGATCGATGGATGTAAGTTTCCGCATCTTTCGGAGGCTCCATCTGAATCACAAGTTCCACACCTACGCGCACAACACAATTCAAAAATGAGCAACAAAAACGACTCGTGACGGAAGGGCGGCAGTTTGCGAGTGGTCCCGCACCAGATACATCCAGTCCTCGGGAAGCAACATCAGTTGCTACGAGCACAGAAAACTGCCCGTCTTTAAACCCGTTGATTGCCTGATCGCGATGATTCTGAGCCATGTCCCCATGGAGCGCCCTCGCAGGGATGGAAGCTGCAATATCAGCAGCTATTTCGCTGCATTCTACCTTAGTGTCCACAAACACTATAGTGCCTCCTACAAACACGAATGATCTTAAGCAACCTGTCCAGCATCGCAATCAACCTTGGCGCAGTTTGAAGTAGTTCAAGAAGCACCTGATCCTGAGTGGCAGCGCATGATATCCATGAGAATACTGCGCTTGTACATCCAGTGGCAGTACAGGACTTTGTGCTGGACACTGGATGCTGCTTTCTGCTTCTGTGTACCAACCAAGTCAATTTGAACAGTCCTGTCACGGTGGAGATACTTCTGCTCAAGGGATTTAACCCACGATGGCTTGGTGGCAGAAAGCATAAGAGTCTGAAGGTTGGCAGTATTCTTGGCAGATGCAAGAATACTTTCTACACTCTCTTCAAAGCCCATACTCAACATTTTATCACATTCATCCAATATACGAAACCTGCATGTGTCGCACTTATTGGTTCAGCTTTGGAAACATGTCCAGCACAAGCATCCAAATCCATGTCGCACGTACCGCAAGTTGTCCATTTTCAAGCTGCCTCGGTTGATGAGGTCCTGTATACGGCCAGGCACACCAACTACCACATGTACACCTCGCCGGAGCTGTGCTTCTTGTGGACCATAAGGGAGTCCACCACAAACAGAAGCGCAACGAATTCCAGCACTTTGTCCCACATAGTTGAAATCATCAAACACCTGAAGCAGGAAGTTGCTCAGAGCATTGAATAGTTACTCTTCCTCTGAAATGATTCGCCAAGTCCAGTTACCAAATGACTTCAACATCACTGTGATGGTGTAATGTTGATAGTAATTCTGATAGAAAGTACAGACTTAGTCAACCACAAATGCACTTGCCAACCCTTCCTGTGTAGTAAAGCCACAATTGGAGTGACAATTAGTTGCTTAAAGTAAAGATACGCTGTAAAGCCTGCGAAAAGGATTCAATTTATGTCAGATTATTTGGCTCGATTTAAATCTGGAACCAACACTGTTGTTCAATACAAATCAACAGCCGGTGAATTCATCTGAAGCCCACAACACGATATGCAGAAACGTGCACACGAGCATCGACGCAGTTTGATGGAGAGCCGTAAATGGATGTAAATCGCAGTGACAAAGGTCCTTCTCGGATGAGCTAAAGCATTCAGAGCAACCGTGAGAGTTTGATTTGAACACCCAAAGATCTCGAGTGATAAAGCAGTCGTAGGTCTTCACGATTTCGTCTCAGCCGATAAATGTTACTTATTGTGGATTGAACGGATGCTGGTTGGATGTACATTAGTTCCCACACCTGGTTAGCAAGTTCGCGGGTAGGCAGCAAACATATGACAGCTGCGTTACCAGGTACAGCCTTTATCTTTTCTCTTGTCAGAATTTCGATGACGGGGAGAACGAAAGCGTATGTTTTGCCGCTTCCAGTTAAGGCGCGACCTGAAATGTCCGACCCAGCCAGCGCTGGAGGCAAACATGCCTGCTGTATGGGAAATAGCTCCTCTATGCCCTTTGCACGGAGCTGGGCCTTGACGGAAGGGCTCAAACCAAAAGATTCGATGCTTGCGTTAGGTTCCTGCGCTGCTTGACATGTGTGGATACGTACGTTGAACAAACCCGAACGCTGTGACAATGCAGTACTCGGGTAGGCGACGAAAAGATGCAGCACATAACAGATATAGGATAAAATGAGTTATGAATCATTGATGATAGCACGCGGGGGCATAAACCAGAAACGCGCAAGCCGTGCGGCTGTAAATTACCTGGGCAACTAACTCCGCAAAGCACATTTGAAAACAAACAAAGCCGTGGCTGAAATTGAGGCAAAATTGATGACAGTTTTGCAAGCACTAGACATTTATACCAGCTTGAACTTCCCTACGAATTCGTGGAACTGCAACATGCTGAATCACAGTATTCGACAAGCAGGCGGCGGAAGAAAATACACACCTGATGTACCTGTGATTTTCCTGGTGCTGTCGACAGATTAGTCTGCTTACATTCGCTTTGCATGTTGCTATCTGCAGGCCCATTCTTGTACTATACAGGGACTTGCAGTAGGATTTGTCCTTCTTCGCGTGGAGAGCCTAGTGGAGGAAGGTAAGATCTAAGTGCCTCATACAAGGTACCAAGAGAATGCCAAGAGAGTGGCAGTTGAGTTCGAAACGGTTGTGCACACTTTGATCCACGTTAGACAGTGATGAAGGTGTCTAAAGGTGTCTAATGAAGATGTGAATGGCAGGCATAATTTCGGACATCAAGATGAGTCTGGGTTGAGAGCAACGATCATGCATGAGGACATGAAGTTTGAAAGCTTCCTGGCCATCCCGTTTGTAATCAAGAACCATTGCCATATATTCGCCTAATACTAAACGATAGACTTCATTACATAGTGAAATTTGCTTAAAACTGCTCACGGTGTGTGAAGCTTGGCAGCGCGGTTCAAGTTGCAATAAGAATCAACGCTCTTGTCAAAACTCTTTGACTACAGTATTTCTGTTCGGGCTCTGCCCTCTCTACACGAATCGTTTGAAATTGATCATCAAAGCGGAAATTTTCGTGCTGTAAGTCGACTTTGCTGTTCTTATTGCTTTGAGGAACGTACTGCGATCAGCTGCTCAGCTCAACGCCACGTTTCATCACTTAAAGAATAAGTTGTACGAAATTTTGTTTCCTAGCGACTTCAGGGCGACGCCTCACAACATCGAACCCATGCTGATGCTCGAAATCAGGCTCAAGCAAACGAAAAAATTACGGCTAAACTGGGAAGAGCTGGTTGGTCAGGAGAAAGGAGATAACTCTCCTTTATTGAGTTTGGAGTACGACAAGTCGACTTACTGTGTGATATGTAAATGCCACACCTTGGAATGTGAAGCCAGCATTCCCGACGCACAATCAGCCTGTGCATTAATTATTGCGACCTGAGATAAAAAAAATCACTTCAATTCTGTTGTTTTGCTAATTGTTTAGTCACTGTATCCACTTCAAGAAATTTGGACCGCGAAACAAGACAGAGGGTCATCAGCATGCATGTACTGGGCGCATAGCCCTGGGATGTGTATGATATCTCAACCAGCGAGAAGAGACAAGAAACCAAAAAATACAGTTATAATGCCATTCCAGAATGACTCACTAGCACACATTTCTTCCACAGAAGCTATCGTGTGCGACTTTATCTTCATTTATTATCTATCAATACTGCAGTCGATTTGCTAAGCGTTCTTCGTTTATTTTACTCAGCTAGGCTCAAGATGTCTTCGAAGAAAGAAAAGAAAGAGAGGAAGAGTAAGAAAGAACGCAACGTGAGTGATGAAGGGTTGGGTGTACAAGGCGGGGTAGCCAAGGTTAAGAAGTCCAAGAAAAAGGACTGCAGCAAAGCGAAAGGTGCGAAACTCAGGCACACATGAAACTTCAAGACCACTATGACTTGAGTCCATGAAGTTGCACATGGTGAGTTGATATTCAATGGATGTCACGTTTGCCTGAAATACAACTAGCTGTGACGAGTCACCAGCTGCAAGTTGAGCACAGCTCCAATAGCATTTGCATGATGTTGAATTCACATGTTAAACAGAACTTAAGCCCTAGAAAAATCCAACACAATTCAGGGGGAGCATGCAATGGTATCAAAAGTAAGTTGCTATGTGAACCAATTGTTGCGGAAAATTGGTTCAGCGTACCAGAAGTGTCATTGAAATCATGGTGCCTGCTACTCCGCCGATGAATGCAGCTTCGTTAGCAAGTTGGACAATCTCGGTTGGTGACGCCTTGCTTACTACGTTAGCTCCGCGGACCGATTTCAATCTGCACAATTACATATTTTGTTCTGAGAAAACTACACTACCGCATGACTTAAGCCAGTCGGCGTAGAGACACTGCGTTCCACGGGGTCAGGGGAGATGGGGTTAGCAGCAAGCAACATCACATGCTTCCATCGTGTGGTAGAATGTAACATTCATCATGAACTGTATTACTTCTACGCTAAACTGTCTATAATCGGGACATTCCAAGTGTGAGGCTCGTAAGACACAAACAGGGCACCCGAGACTCAAAAGAGGGCTAGCAGGGGAAAAATGTGGTTGTAAAACTAAACGTTAGTTGGAATTCACCCTAGGTACGAATGCTACATTATGCTCATCTAACTACACGGAAGCCATCGAATCCGAGCGAAGAGCACGTGATTACACTTCCACACAATAAATTCGCTTCCTCAAGAGTTAATATAAGATGCAAGTGATATTCTGAAGACTAAATGAGACTTTATCTGAAGCATAGTGCATCTCTAAGTGGAAACAGGGGAAAGTGAAATGTTGAACTCGGCGTGTAACGTGTACTGACAACACTTGGTTGAAGATGTGCATGAGCATACCCCACGGGTGCAACCTTCCTTGGGCTGCAGTTTGCAGCGCGCATTGGGAGAGCGCGAGTGGACAGAGCTTTAGCGTTCATGTTGAGAGTGGCTGGTGAGAGTTACAAAATTGATGGCGCAAGAGTGGTGCTGCTGATCAAGCTTCTGAGCGCTGCTGTGCTGTGTCGCATATGCGGAACAAACATCACATTCTATAGTTCAATCGGCCCATCCTTCAAAGAGTGACTTGACATGATTCGCAAAGCAATGAGTTTGAGCGAATCGCTACTGCCGACTTCGACCATTCAGGCCCGTGAGAATACGCGGTAAGAGTGGCCCACCCGAAGAGGTTCGAATGAAGGGCGGAATATAATCACAATAGTGCAATTGACAAAAGAAGGATGTAGCACAAGTGCCTCAACAACACTGTCAAGCTTTCCGAACAGTATTCACCAGGGCCGTGCACCATTCGTGTGAGTTGAGAAGCGACAGAATTGCCAAGTCTTCGTCTGGTGCTGTTGAAAGCTGATAAGCCGCAATGTCTGAATATATCAACCTCCGTGTGGAGAGTCGCTCCGGAAAAGTTGTGATGGATACGCTGCGCGTCCCCAGCAATGTGCGAAGACAACCACACGACGAGATAAGTTTGACTTCGTTTTGAGAACGCATAGTTTGCTTTCACTTCCTGGGAGCTGAATCATACTTGTTTATGATACAAATTGTTGTCAACTGGTCAGATTAGGGCCACAAACTAGTATGAATATTGAGACCAGTAGCACTTACGATACTGTGCTCCCGTTCACAATTGCGTTATGCAACTTACAGGCAACCGTAGAAGATTTAATGAATGCCATATACGACGAGAAAGGTAGAAAGGGGCGCTACCATCCGTCCAGGCAACGACTTACACTTCCACCTTTGCCTGGGCAAAAATCCGGTCGCGCTTTGGAAGCGAAGAATAGCATCTCTTCCTATGGTCTATACGGTGGCTCGACAGTGCAGTACAAAGATCTCGGAATGCAGGTGCAGATCATGGGCACTTTTTGTAAATTCCATGGATGTACGGCGCTGTGGTATTCCATTCTTAATTAACCAGTCTGCACACGTCACGGTAGCAAACGGGGCAGTGCCTGTCAAACTTAAGTATGAGTTAAGTAACGTAACCTTTGCAGGTGAGCTACAAGCTCGTATTCTTTTTGGAGTATCTCGGACCACTTCTCGTTTACCCGTTCTTCTGGAGCAACACAGGTACAATGCTCCTGCATGGAGTGACGCGAGATGAAGTTCCCACCACAGTTGCTCAGGATTTGGCAAATGTTTATTGGTCATTCCACTACCTCAAGGTGCGGTGTCCACGAAATCTCACTTACAACGGGCAGACTATAGGTGATTTCCATTGGCTCAAGACGTTTGCTTTGCAGCGAATCTACGAGACGTTCAGTGTCCATAAATTCAGCCACGCCACTATGCCAATATTCAACCTATTCCGCAACTGCTCATACTATTGGCTGTTTGCTGCGTTTGTTTCGTACAACATCAACCACCCACTCTACACCCCTCCACCGACAGCAGTCACGTACACCTTCCTCCTTGTTGCATACGCTTGCCAGGTATGCTGCTCGTCTGAATCCATAACAAACCTCCCATCTGCATATGAAATTCTGCTGCAGTAACATATCCAGCCTTCAAACAAATTCTGTTGAAGTAACCACACTAACGTTGTCTACTTTCAAATTAGCTTCCCACAAGCATCTGGTGTCGTTTATCATGTTCTGCTAGGGTACATGAGACTTCCCACTTGATGCTTTCAGGCTCAGCTATCATTTTCACTCTTACTACACCTACATTCACACTGTTTCATTCCTCTTTTTCACCAACAACGTTCCACCACAGCTCTCTTGCCATCTGTATTAGTGTTCGGGGGTTCCTAAGATAAGAAAAGGAGTGCATTCCTGGGAGTATTGTGTTTCAAGGGAATACGCAATTCCATGCATTGTCACCCTTGTCCATTCATTCCAATCAAGTAAGCCTCGAATTTAACTTTTTTTTCCTGTTAAACCATTCGTCTGCTTTATGGTCATTAAGTACTCTTGGCTCACAAAGATTAGATGCAGAATAATCGTCAGGGTTGCCACAAAACGCCAAGCTGTCAGGGTTCTTGCAGTAAATCCAGTATAGTACAGAACTGCCGACCCACAGCTAGGCCCCTGATAACCACTCATACAGATTAACATCTATCCTTCATGACTCAGATCTAATGACATGCTTAATGGAGTTCTGTATTCAGCCTTGATACTTGTCAGGTGTAATTTGGGTTCTGAACTGTGTATCGAAATTTCAAGACAATTTTGGGACTGAAAAGGCATAAATTAATCTACAGTCGCTCACCAAAACACGTTGAATGCGACTTAGGACTGAGTATCTGCCTGGAGTGCCAAGTGATCGTCTTCACGGATGGCCATGTGGACTGTACCGATGCAGAAGTATCGTGTTAGAGACCATGTGCCTGAACTACAGCGCCGCTGTCAACTGAGGCCTGTCAGGGAAAGACTTTGTTAAATCATAGTTCGTCCATTCATCGTACAGCATGCGAAAATTGGGACGCGGCTTGACGTTGAAGCTTTCATCATTCTTTCAACAATAGTTGTTATTCTCTGTGAGGCCACTTCGCCGAAATCGGCTCCTTCAGGACAGGGATCAGTGAAGGTGTGGATATAGTATGGCTTGTATTGTGTGTGCATACCCATCCTCAAGCGCAGGCACTTTGGTTTTCCTCGTACTTTGTACCTGCCAGTCGGACGGCTGTATGAAGTGTGATTGCGTTGTGAATTGCAAATGCACATGCCACCTGCACAATGCTGAATCTGAATAGTATGCCCTAGATTCGAGCTGGAATTGCTTCATTCAATCAGGATTCGTTGTGTGAGATAGGCAAAGCATGC